>JASDQU010105833.1:133962-150968 GCA_032191745.1 Picea mariana
GATGTATTCCAATTCTATATTGGTAGAATTTAAAGAAGAGGAAAATGTTCACTCGATGAAATAATCCATGGACATTGAGTAGCAAAATTCTCTCCCATCTAATGTTGGTCAGGAAGAGGAAACCGATCAACATGTATTTCATTAGTTTCTATGTTTTTCAAAGTTATTATATTACTAGGAGTTTTTTTAAAGTAGATTACCTATAAGAAAACATGGTATTCAATAATTATAGTATCTAGAAAACTCTCTTATGTAGTGTCCGAGAGATTTCTGTTTTTTCAAGAATCTCTAAAGCAATCCATTTTGTAAGATTATTGTTCACTAGCTACAAATCCTTTTTAAATACAATATTTCCCTATTTTGGTTGTGTGTGTGTGTGTGTGTGTGTGTGTGTGTGTGTGTGTGTGTGTGTGTGTGTGTGTGTGTGTGTGTGTNACACACAACCAAAATAGGGAAATATTGTATTTAAAAAGGATTTGTGTGTGTGTGTGTGTGTGTGTGTGTGTGTGTGTGTGTGTGTGTGTGAGAGAGAGAGAGAGAGAGAGAACACAAATTCTATATGATTTCAAAAAGACTTAGAAGCCATGGTGACTACTTTGGTGGTCAGCAAGATCTATCTAAATTTGAGTCTAATTTTCACATTGATGTTGCAATTCTCAAATTTTCTTATCTCAAGTTTCAATATTTGACAAGTTGATTATTTTTGAAAAGTTGAGATATGCATCCCCAAGATTCACAAACTCAAGGTGCATATCAAAACTAAGTTTCAATGAATTTTTTCTAGTGTACATATTCAATGCACCCAATTTAATGTAAATATTCAGTGCATCATTGCAAGAAGATAAAGCAAAGAGGATAAGCTCATGTATCTGAATGGTGTGAATATTATTATTAAAATGGAGGATTTTTCAATTGGACATGTTATTTAGTTTTGATCTTAATGTGTGAAATATTTTTGTGTTGATTTCTTTTGAGTAAACCCTTCACTCATCAAAATGACCAATAGAATAAGAGATAAATGTTTCAAATAAAGGTGATGATCTATAAGTGAGGGACTTATATCCCTCTCACCTCATCAACACATATGTTTAATATGGAATAAATCGTTTGTTCTCCTGAAATCATTGTTAGATTTTACATGTTCTTCACCATGCTATATCCATTGGTATAAAAGTATGCTTATTATCCTTATGTGTATGTTCTACTATATGTCAACAATGCAAACAAAAATTGTATGTTTTTCTTATAATTCCATTGCAAACAATACCACTCCAAAAACCAATTTTTAACCATACTTATGAACAAATTTCAAGACAACATCGCAATTGGTCAAGGAACCACTCTGTAAAAGGGATATATCCTAATCGATAAAAATAAAAATATGAACTCAATACAAAGTACAGTTCAAACTACATTCCATTTATATTTAATTCACAAAAGAAAATACCAAATTAAATATTCCCACATGTGGTAGATTATTATCAACTGAAGAAACAAAGCTTGACTAGAGTTATCATGGGATCATTGTTTGTCAAGGGAATGAAAAACATAAGGATAAACTATACAAGAGAATTATATATATTCTCCAACCAATATATCATCATTAGTTAAAGGCTATGTGTATTGGCTAACCAACATAAAATAAATCAACAAATGACTAGGTACAAAAATCAATGATTTGATGTTTGTGTAAAAATGAAACTACTATCTATGTTTGTGTATAGTAACATCTCACTGCTTGAGGTAAGATTTGAAGTGTAGGGCACAATCCCAAATACTAAATAATCTATTGTATGTTTAATTCACCATTCAAGTTACACTAATTGCATGATTTGGAATAACATGAAGATTTGAAGTGTAGGGCACAATCCCAAATACTAAATAATCTATTGTATGTTTAATTCACCATTCAAGTTACACCAATTGCATGATTTGGAATAACATATTTAATGTCCATGTATCTAAAAAGAAAAACCACAAATCAGTTACACCAATTGCATGATTTGGAATAACATATTTAATGTCCATGTATCTAAAAAGAAAAACCACAAATCACTTTAATTATGAATTTATCATTTATTGTAGATGATTAGTAAAGGGAGAAACAATTTGGGTGTTTTTTTGTTAATTGATAAACACCAGAGACAAGCATGAATTTGTTGTGTAGTGCTTATCAATTACACAATGGATAGAATGGAAATGGATATATGCTAAGAATTCAAAGATAAAAATGAAATCCACGACAATAATACACAAAGAATTGAAACAATACAAAAGAATACAACCACAATAAAAAATGATTTTTCTTAGAAAACTAATGTGGGAAAACTAGATTTGAATGGAAAAGATTAGTTTATTATTACTAGAAATTATAGATATTTATAGAGTATCAGGCTCTCTAGGCCATTAGCAGTCCACTCTTGCAATAAATTTCAATGTATCACTATTAATTTTTTCTAAAGGAACCCCTTCTTCATTCTTTTGCACAAGTTTATAGATTTTTGGAGTGTTTTCTAGTGGCAATTAAAAGGTAAAGCATCTGTGTCCCTTTAGATCCCATTTGCAACTCTTTATTTCCTATTTTATTTTGACTCTAGCACTCCATATTTTGTATTCTTGTACTTGGTGGGGATTCCTAGTTTGGTGGAAAAGTAGGTGGTTGATTGAGTCAGTGTATGACTAGCATGGTAACTACCTCACCTTCAAACATCACCACCATTTTCCAAAGCGATGAACTTTGATTCTCATTTGTTGATTATTTATGAGTCATGCCATTCATGTTTTATTTTAGATACATTTCTAATAACACCTCCCCATTGAGAGGGTTTTGGTCTCCAAAATTTTATCAATGGAGGAGAAGGAAGCACATAGCCTCCACTTGTCTCTCCAACTCCACTCCTCCTTCAGTTAGGAGGTGATGCAGGAGCATCGCTCACTCATCAAGCGAGCCAGCGCGTAAAAGCAAAGGAACAGCTGGAGAACGCCAGCATTCAAATTTTGAAACATTGTAATATGGCTGCGCCAAACATTAATGCGTTGATGTGATGAAGCGCACTTGTACATGTAACGGACCTTGAGCAGATAAGATCTCGTCCTTAGGTAGCTGAGGCGTTTACTAGATTTAATGCAAGTAGATAAGTTAATTAACTGTAGATTAGACAGTTTTACTTTCGAGAGGGAAAACTGAATATAGACACCCTCCCTTTGTACATTGTATTATTATTCATTCAGCATTAGCATTTGAGAGCAACAGGAGCAGAGCAGAGAGTCTGTGAAGAACCTCCATGTATAGATATTGAGTTAATGGGAAGAGCTTTGATTCAATTCCATGGATGTGTTTGATCTCTGTGTGTTGTTGATATTATGCTTTTGCATGCTTGCTTCCTTTTATGCTTATCTGTTATATGCTGCGTATGTGATTGCATATTAGGTTCATAACTTGAGAGAATGAGGGAATGAGTTCCAATTGTTTCTCTGCTTGAGCCAAGAGATTCCTGCATAGAGTGCAGTAGAATTCCTCCGCATAGAGTGCATCGAGGAGGCTAAGTAGTTGAACTTTTGTTCCCTTTTACCCAGAGTGAATTGGGTTATTCGAAGCCGTGCAGGTGAAGCGCAGGTCGAATTGGAGTCTCAGTAGCAAGTCTGAGAAGGGAAGGGTCGAGGTTGTTGCGAGTGTGAGGGCACAGGACCCGAAAGACTTCATCACTATTGGAAGTGGTTGAAGATCGATCACAGGGAGCGTGTTCGAAAAGTCTCTAAAGGGTCGAAGGGGACCAAGCTCAGGAGGGATAGTCCCTTTGCTTCACTCGCACAGGACGAAGGTGGTGAAGCGGAGAACTCTTCAAGAGGAAGAGAATCAACGACTTGAAGTTGTCGGGTAGATCTTCGAAACCCCGCAGACCGTCAAATCGCGAAGGAGCTGCGAGGGAGTTAACTCGCAGGCGCACGAAGGAGTCCGTTGGATATCAGCATATCGGCATATCGAGGTTGGCGAGTGTAAGAGTTGCATGCGCGATGAAATCGCGAGTCGTGATTTCCCGATCAAATCGAAACCATCGATTTGAGCGCGGACAGGTGGCACAAATCCGGCGTATCGGGGTTTCGACATTCAGGGTTTCTAGCAGCAAGGGAACTTTGTATCGTGGATCCACGATCCGCGAAGTCCCGAAGTGACGTGGCAGTGGGGGTCCCACGGAGTCGGAGCAGAGGACAATACGTGGCATCAGACATTGGCGTTCGGGGTTTTGAAAGGTGAGTGAATCGTTACTTTGCACCTGCCGATTTCCCGATAGGGAAATCCCCGATACACAGGAGATCATTGACTGTTGACTGTTCGGGGTTCGGGATTGGGAGTTGCATGTGCACGTGCCCACGGAAGCCGCGAATTCCCGAATCGCGATTTCCCGAATTCCGAAGGGTGGATCGCCGAAGAGAGTGTACTGTGGGTAAAGACTCTCGAGGGAGTTGAAAGAGCTTAGACTCTTCGGGTCGGGGAGTGAAGAAGGTCCTGGTGGAGCGACCGTCCGGGTGAGGGAGGGTTGCGTCAGAGTGGTATCAGAGCAGGAAGAGGAGTTCTCTTTTTTCAAATAGTAGAGAGGAGCAGAGACATAATGCCGCCCAGAAGAGAGAGGCTGTCGCCTGATCGTGAAGACAGGGACGCGCGAAGAAGGGGTAGGCCAGCAGGGAATCCAGAGATGGAGCGTCAAATACGGGATCTTAGGGTGAGACTTGAAGATATGAATACCACCCAGAGGCGTGGAGCTGGTGTAGTAGAGTTCAGCGATTCCGAGGTTGAAGAGGAAGCTGGACATGATGAAGGGGAGGTCTTAGCCGAAGATGCTTCAATCGAGAGGTTGATTAGAGCCATTTCGAGGATGAGCTCGAAGACAAATATGGACATTCCCATCTATGAGGGGAGTCTAAACGCTGAGGAGCTGCTGGATTGGATCCGAGCACTCGATACCTACTTCGATTATGAAGATATCGAAGAGGACAAAAAGGTGAGGCATGCTGTCACCAAGCTGAAGGGACATGCAGCCTTATGGTGGGACGAGCTGCAGGCAGACAGACGTTCCAAAGGAAAAAAGAAGATTAAAAGCTGGGATCGGATGATCGCCAAGATGAAGGCGAAGTTCATTCCGAGGGACTACCAGATCACTCTGTTCAGGCGCATGCAAAATGTGAGACAGAAGTTGATGATGGTGAAGGAGTACACCGAGGAATTCTATAGTCTCAACATTCGAGCTGGTCATCGAGAAAGTGATGATGAAAAGGTAGAGAGATATCTGAATGGTCTCAGGTATGACATTCAGGATGAATTGAGCATGCTGACCATCCAGATAGTTGAGGATGCATATCAGATGGCTCTGAAAGCAGAAGAGAAGCTGAGCCGCAAGCAGGGACAGCGAGGGCGAGGCAGAAGCCAACCCAGAGGCAAAGCTGTTACCCAAGAAAGAACTCAAAATCCCAAGGAAGATTGGTAGAGGCTTCAGGGAAAAGCTGAAAGAGGTGGAACCTCACAGCAGAGGAAACAAATTTCTGAGCTGAGGAGGCAGCAAGATGATCAGCAAGGAGGATATGATGATGCAAATACATTTCCTCGTACCCGAGGTAGAGGAAGATGTAGAGGAGGAGTTATCACATGTTTCACATGTGGTAAAGATGGTCATAAAGCCGTGGACTATCCAGAGCGGAAGGTGGACAGGGGAAAAACTCACGTCGCTGAGGCGCAGAGGCGTGATGTGGAGGATGAAGACACTGGAAGTGGGAAGTCACTGACAGTGCATAAAGTCCTTTTGAAACCCAAGAAGGAGGTAGAGGATACAACGCAAAGATGCAGACTGTTTCGGACCACGTGCAATACCAAGGGCTGGAAATGCAAGGTCATAGTGGACAGTGGGAGCACAGATAATCTTGTTTCAAACGAGATGGTGGAGAAGATAGAGCTGAAAACGAGCAAGCACCCGAGTCCATACAAAGTGACATGGCTGCAAAAAAAACACCAGGTATGTGTTACGAAACAATGCTTGGTTGAATTTAAAATGGGTGAATATAAGGATAAAATTCTGTGTGATATCATTCCCATGGATGTCTGTCATGTATTATTGGGAAGACCATGGCAGTTTGACAGAAATGTTGTTCATGATGGGAGGATGAACACATACACCTTGGAGAAGGATGGTAAAACACATACGTTGTTGCCGATGAAGGATAAAGAAGTGAATCCAGAAGTTAGCAATACGATACTTCTCATGAGTGGGAAGGAACTTCTCACAGAGCTGGAGAAGGATGAGGATCCACAATTCTTTGTTGTCAGGAAGCCGAGAATTGTCCTGACAAGCACAAGAGTGGACGACTTATCGGACGAGATTCAGCAACTGCTAGGAGAGTTTGCTGATATCATCGTGGACGAACTACCTCGTTCATTGCCACCGATGCGGAGTGTGAGTCACCATATTGACCTCATACCTAGAGCAAGTTTTCCGAATAAGGCAGCATACAGGTTGACACCTCAGGAGAACGAGGAAGTCAAAAGGCAGGTACAGGATCTGCAGGATAAAGGACTGGTGAGGGAGAGTCTTAGTCCATGTGCCGTTCTGACAGTACTGAGCCCGAAGAAGGATGGAGGCTGGAGGATGTGTACAGACTCCAGGGCGATCAATAAGATCACCATCAGGTACAGGTTCCCATTGTCAAGGATGGACGACTTGATGGATTGCCTAAGTGGGGCAAACTATTTTTCAAAGATAAACCTCAAGAGTGGATATCATCAGATCCGAATGAGAGAGGGAGATGAATGGAAGACAACATTCAAAACAAACGAGGGTTTATATGAATGGCTAGTCATGCTGTTTGGCTTGACAAATGCACCCAGCACTTTTATGAGGCTGATGAATGAAGTCCTGAGGGAATTCATTGGCAAGTTTGTGGTTGTATACCTGGATGATATTTTGATCTTCAGTAAAACCAGGGAAGAACACTTGGGGCATTTGGCCATAGTGATGAGGAGACTGCAGCAGGAGAAGCTGCTGATCAATTTGAAAAAGTGTTCCTTTATACGGATGGAACTCATATATTTGGGTTTCGTTATTTCGGCTGATGAATTAAAGATGGATCCTGAGAAGGTTGAAGTAATCAAGAATTGGCCATCACTGAGAAACGTTTTTGAGGTAAGAAGTTTTCACGGTTTGGCGAGCTTCTATAGGAAATTTATTCGGAATTTCAGTGGGATCAGTGCCGCAATGATGGACACTGTGAAGAAGCGGCATAAAATTTTTCAGTGGACAGCGGAGGCTGAAAGGAGCTTCAATTTGTTGAAGCGGAAGATAACGGAGCAGCCAATATTAGTGTTGCCAGATTTTCAGAAGACCTTCCAGGTGAAATGTGATGCCAGTGGATATGTTGTTGGAGGGGTTTTAAGTCAGGATGACAGACCTGTTGCATATTACAGCGAGAAGCTGGATGATGCAAAGATAAATTACTCCATGTATGATAAGGAATTCTATGCCATCATTCAAGCATTAAAAAAGTGGAGGCACTACTTGATACCCAAGGAATTCGTTTTGTATAGCAATAATCACGCATTGCAGTTTGTAAATCAGCAGGAGAAGCTGAATCAGAAGCATGTGAAGTGGGTAGAGTACATGCAGAATTTCACGTTCGTGATCAAGCACATTTCAGGGATTGCGAACAAGGTGGCTGATGCCTTGAGCAGGAAATGTTTATTGCTGCAGGAGTTCAGAGTTAAAACCTTGGGTTTTGAAAATATGAAAGATATGTATGCAGGTGACGCAGATTTTGGCGAGGCATACGAGGCAGTCGAGAACCCAGTTCTCAGGGATAGGAGTCTGTGGATTGACTACCTGATCCAGGATGGATTGTTGTTCAAAGGCAATCAATTGTGCATTCCAGATTGCTCTATGAGAGGGAATTTGGTGAAGGAGAAGCACAACGGGGGCTTAGCAGGTCATTTCGGGCACGACAAGACATTCGCCAAGTTGAGCGAATCATATTATTGGCCGGGCATGCGTGCAGATGTTAAACGGTTTGTTGACAGGTGTAGAATATGTCAACATGCAAAGGGCCGAAAGCCGAACACAGGGTTCTATCAGCCGTTTCCCATACCTGAGAGACCATGGGAAGCCATTAGCATGGACTTTGTGTTGGGTTTGCTGAGAACACAGCGAGGGGTTGATTCCATTTTTGTAGTGGTGGACAGGTTCTCGAAGATGGCACATTTTATTCTGTGTCATAAGACCAGTGATGCAACCCACATCGCGAATTTTTTTTTCAAAGAGATCATGCGATTGCATGGATTGCCACGGAGCATAGTCTCGGATCGGGATACGAAGTTCATAGGTCACTTCTGGAGGACTCTATGGAAGAAGCTGGGGACTGACTTGGCGTTCAGTTCTGCTTACCATCCGCAAACTGATGGACAGACGAAAGTAGTCAACAGGAGCTTGGGAGACCTGTTAAGAAGCCTGGTGACGGAGCATCACAGTAGTTGGGATCAGATTTTGCCACAGGCAGAATTTGCGTACAACGATTCAATGAAATGGAGTACAGGTAAGAGCCCATTTCAGATTTTGTATGGGACGCAGCCGAGAGGAGTTTCTGAGCTCAGGGAGTCAGAACAGGCTAAAACGAGCAGCGCTCGTGCTGAAGAATTCACAGAGGCAATGCGGGAACTCCACACGCAGGTGAAGCAGTGATTGCAGAGATCGAATCAAAAAAATAAGCGCAGGGCCGATCAAAGAAAGAGGCAGCTTCAGTTTGAAGTTGGGGACATGGTTCTGGCACACTTGAGAAAAGAAAGGTTCCCGAGAGGAACATACAACAAGCTCAAGATGAAGAAAATCGGGCCATGCAGAGTCCTGAAAAAGTTTGGTGAAAATGCATATGAGCTTGAGTTGCCAGAGGGCATCGGGATATCTCCGATTTTCAACATTTCAGATTTATACCCCTACAGGGCTGATGAAGCAGGCACTGGAACTGATGAACCAGTGATCCAGTGGTAGAAACAATTACCAGTTGCACAGAAACCTCAGATGGAGTGCATACTGGACAAGCGAGCAGGTAAGAAGACCAGGAGGAAGCAATATTTTGAATACCTGGTAAAGTGAAAGAACCACCCAGTGGAGGATGCCAGCTAGGAGACATAGGCAGTGATACAGAAGAATGGGCAGACCGTGCAGGAACTCATGAGCAAGAGCCCATGAAATTTTTTGAGCGAGGAGTATATGATGCAGGAGCATCGCTCACTCATCAAGCGAGCCAGCGCGTGGAAGCAAAGGAACAGCTGGAGAACGCCAGCATTCAAATTTTGAAACATTGTAATATGGATGTGCCAAACATTAATGCGTTGATGTGATGAAGCGCACTTGTACATGTAACGGACCTTGAGCAGATAAGCTCTCGTCCTTAGGTAGCTGAGGCATTTACTAGATTTAATGCAAGTAGATAAGTTAATTAACTGTAGATTAGACAGTTTTACTTTCGAGAGGGAAAACAGAATATAGACACCCTCCCTTTGTACATTGTATTATTATTCATTCAACATTATCATTTGAGAGCAACAGGAGTAGAGCAGAGAGTCTGTGAAGAACCTCCATGTATAGATATTGAGTTAATGGGAAGAGCTTTGATTCAATTCCATGGATGTGTTTGATATTTGTGTGTTATTGATATTATGCTTTTGCATGCTTGCTTCCTTTTATGCTTATCTGTTATATGTTGCGTATGTGATTGCATATCAGGTTCGTAACCTGAGAGAATGAGGGAATGAGTTCCAATTGTTTCTCTGCTTGAGCCAGGAGATTCCTGCATAGAGTGCAGTAGAATTCCTCCGCATAGAGTGCGTCGAGGAGGCTAAGTAGTTGAACTTTTGTTCCCTTTTACCCAGAGTGAATTGGGTTATTCGAAGCCATGCAGGTGAAGCACAGGTCGAATTGGAGTCTCAGTAGAAAGTATGAGAAGGGAAGGGTTGAGGCTGTTGCGAGTGTGAGGGCACAGGACCCGGAAGACTTCATCACTGTTGGAAGTGGTTGAAGATCGATCATAGGGAGCATGTTCGAAAAGTCTCTAAAGGGTCGAAGGGGACCAAGCTCAGGAGGGATAGTCTCTTTGCTTCACTCGCACAGGACGAAGGTGGTGAAGCGGAGAACTCTTTAAGAGGAAGAGAATCGACGACTTGAAGTTGTCGGGTAGATCTTCGAAACCCCGCAGACCGTCAAATCGCGAAGGATCTGCGAGGGAGTTAACTCGCAGGCGCACGGAGGAGTCCATTGGCTATCAGCATATTGACATATCGGGGTTGGCGAGTGCAAGATTTGCATGCGCGACGAAATCGCGAGTCACGATTTCTCGATCAAATCAGAACCGTCGATTTGAGTGCGGACAGGTGGCACAAATCCGGCGTATCGGGGTTTCGGCATTCGGGGTTTCCAGCAGCAAGGGAACTTTGTATCATGGATCTGTAATCCATGAAGTCCCGAAGTGACGTGGCAGTGGGGGTCCCACGGAGTCGGAGCGGAGGACAACACGTGGCATTGGACATCGGCGTTCGGGGTTTTGAAAGGTGAGTGAATCGTTACTTTTCACCTGCCGATTTCCCGATAGGGAAATCCCCGATACACAGGAGAGCATTGATTGTTGACTGTTCGGGGTTCGAGATTGGGAGTTGCATGTGCGCGCGCCCACGGAAGCCGTGAATTCCCGAATCGCGATTTCCTGAATTCCGAAGGGTGGATCGCCGAAGAGAGTGTACTGTGGGTAAAGACTCCCGAGGGATTTGGAAGAGCTTAGACACTTCAGGCCGGGTAGTGAAGAAGGTCCTGGTGGAGCGACCATCCGGGCGAGGGAGGGTTGCGTCAGGAGGGATAATTACTTCTTGGTTTCTCTATTCAAGTTTTTGTTTTACCCTTATCCTATAGCTACCTTAGGTGGTATTCCTTTCCCCATGTGAGTGTTTATAATGTAATCCTATCCACCTTTAACCAAGTGATATTTTTTCTCCCTCATGTAGAAGGTTGCACACCTTTCCTAGAGGTATGGGTTTCCAAATAGCAACCCACAAACATTTAGTGGTGCAACTTTGCATTCTAATTCATCAATATAATTATTGTTAATGGAAAACTTGAGTTTTCATCTCTTGGTGATTCTCATGGATAATTTCTCCTAGATCCAACCCATTGAGTATGGTTGTTCTTGATCACAATTTTCTAGACCAAACTCATCTAATAAGAACTCAAAAATCATATTGCATTGACAAACACTATAAAATAAAGAATTTTCCTTCTAATTCTTCACTTGAACCTTGATTATAAATAGTGTATTCATGTCTCCACTCACCCTCCACTATTGCAACATGGTTCAAACTATGACTTCATCTAGATTAGAGGTGATATCTACCACTATTTATTTTGTTGTCATAGTTGCATTATTTTCTCCCTTGTTGAACTTATAGATTTTTAGATGTAATTTTGGATGAAGTTTCAAGTCCTTCTCATCTTTGTGTCCATCCATGTTACAATGTTTGCAATTCTTGTTTGGATCCCTCCTCCTTTTGGTTATGGATACAATCTTCTTGACTTTAATATTGTTTATTCCTTGTTGTCCCTTTTTCAATTTCCCCTTCTTGGAGTCCAACTCAATATATAAATCCTTCTTTCTCACATCATCTATGCTCTTAACACAAAGAAGTAACAATTTACTTATGATATGGTTGAATAAGACTCCAAGGTACTTCACCACCGCTCTTGGATATTCCAGATAGATACACATCCCAATGGCTTCCTTGCTGAATTTAGAAGTGTACTCTTTCACACCTTATCCATGTTCTCACTAAATGTACTTCCATTTCAGAAGTTGCTCCTCTTCACAGCCTATAGTATAACATTGTGATTTCAATAGTTCCTTGAAATCATCCCATTTCATAATAATGGACTTCTTGCCTATCCTCAATCATGAATCCACATATCTCTCCCACCACAACATAGCATATCTTGCCATCTTCAAGTGAGGAAAATAAATATGATGTTCTTCTTCGATTTGATAACGAAAAAAATAAACTTCTATTTGTTTCAACCAACTATTCAAGACTCAATGTTAACTTGACCATCAAACATTAGTATTTAAATATTCACTTCAGCTTTGAAAGGAATAATGGAAGATGGAAAAAAGTGTTATCATTACCTAATTTTCCAAGATTCTAACCTTTGGAATCCTCCTAGCTATCCTTTGTTTTCCATGCTTAGTATCTATTGAGGATGCTCCATTATGCTTAATTACTAGTAGTTGTGTTACCATCTCTATCAATGCAACAATTCTCTTCTCCAGTCAAGTAAACTTGACTTCTATATCTTTCTTGCCATTCTCTTCATGATGAATCATGAGTATTGTTGGTTTTCTACTCCTCTATAGATTTGTTTTTCCACTATCTCGGTATCCACTACGGGTGTTTATCATACAAGTTTCTCCAAGTATTTTCGAACTTGGGCTCTAATACCATATGATCCTTATATGAGGGAATTATAGCCCACTTGCCTCACCAACATGAATGCTTACCATGGAAATTATAAATCCTATGTTCTCTTACAATCATTATTAGACTATAAATGTGCTTCACCATGTTGTATCCATTGGTATAAAATTCTATTTATTACCCATCTTTATATGTTCTACTATATGTCTACAATGCAAACAACAACTTGTATGTTTGTATTATAATTCCAATGTAAATAGTACCTCTCAAAAAATCGATTGCTAACAGTTCAAACTATCATGGAAATGTGTCAAGGTGCTACTATGTGTTAGGAATCTACCCAAATCAATAAAAAAAAATGACATGAACTCAAGACAAAGGAAAATTCCAAACCACAATTCACTACCCTCGAATTCACAATAGAAAATACCAAATTGAATATGTCCACCTGTATTAGACAACTATCAATTGTAGCAATAGAGTGTGGTTGGAGTTACCATGGGATCATTATTTCTCAAGGGAATGAAAAACATATAAAAGGAAAAACTATATAATAGCGAATTGTTGTATATATTTCCCAACAAATATACTATAAATTAATTAAAGGATGTGTGTGTTTTCCAACCAACATAATAGAATGTGTTTTTTCCAACCAACATAATAACAAATCAACGTATGACTTGGTGCAAATGAAACTGATTGGTTCTTTGTGTAAAAATGGATTTTCTATCTCTATGCATGTATATCAACATCTCACCACTTAAGCTAATACGAGGAGTGTAAGGAGTAGTTCCAAATACTAAATCATCTAATGTGTGTTTAATCCACCATCCAAATACCAATATCACATTTTAAAATAACATATTTAAGTCTCATGTATCCAAAAGAATAAACCACAAATCACTTTGACCATACATTTATCATTTGCTATAGAAATGATTTGTTGTTTTCTATTGATTAATGAACACTAGAGTTGTGCATGCATAGGGAGTGTGGTGGTTTTCAATAACATAATTGGGAAAATGGAAATGTCTCTATGTTTAAGAAAATAATACACATAGAACTGAAGCAATACACAAAGATACAACAACATACAATAACTTTATTTTAGAAACCCAATTTAGGAAAATCAACTTTAAATGGTGATGTTCGGTTTACTATTATTAACACTTATAAATATTTACAAAGCATTAGGCTCTCTATGCCATTAGTAGTCTTGGAAGAAATTTCAAAGTCTCACTACTAACTTCTACTAATTTTTTTTTGTCAAAGAACACATTTTTCATTCTTTTGCATGCATTTATAGATTGTTTGGAATGTTTGTTAGTGGAAATCAAAAGATCATGCGTCCATGTCCCTTCAGCTCCCATCTACAAAATTTACTTTATTTGCTATTTTGTATTGACTCCAATGCTCTCTCTTTTTCTTATTGTAATTAATGGGGTTTAGTAGCTTAGTGGGTGAGTAGGTGGCTGAGTAAGTGTGTTAGCATGCTATCTACCACACCCTCAAACTTCTTCATTATTTTCCAAAGTAGTGAACTCTACTTTTCATTTGTCAATTATTTTTATGTCATGTCATTCATGTTTAATTTCAAAGGAATTTTGGATTAGGTGAACATTGATCAACATTTTAATAGGGTATTATTTTTAAGTCATGTCATTCATGTTTAATTTCAAAGAAATTTTGGATTAGGTGAACATTGATCAACATTTTAATAGGGTATAAAATTATGAGGAGTTGATAGACCTCTCTACCTTCATTTTTAACTGTAAAGTAAACCTATCTTATTCCAATGCAATTACTTCTTAGTGAAAGTTGTTACATGACTAAACATTTATAATTCTTAAATGAACTAGAGGCTTAATAGTGTATAAATGTAAAATTTATCTCTTAAATTTAATTAATTATGTCTAAAATAATTTATATATCTAACTAAATTACCATTTTAAACAAAAATACATTTTCCTACTAAGGTTATAATTCTTAAATGAACGCTTAATAGTAAATATATGTAAAATTTATCTTCTAGATTTAATTAATTATCTAAAATCAATTAATTATGGGTAAAATAATTTATACATCCAACTAAATTACCATTTTAAACAAAAATACATTTTCCTACTAAGGGATTGTGACCCTATGAAGATGGTGTTGTTTTTTAGTTTATATATACCCTATCTTTATTATCTTTGAGGGATATACAAAAAATTTCCATTGGTATTAAGAAAATTATATAGTTTAGAAGAAAAATTCAGAATAATGTAGTATTGAGTTGATTAGACATGGTTCGTTAATACAACTAGGCATAAAACACTTTCTTGAAGAATCTTTTCCTTCTTTGCAATACATGGAAAATCTCTATTTTTTTTGTGCTTCCATTTATCATTAATGAACCTAGAAGGTTTAAGACTTCAATACAATAGAAAGGATTTCCCTCATTAAGAGCATGGCTACGAATAGGTACTTAATTTAAAAGAGCAAGATAAACAACATGGAAGACTAGAGGCTTCCTAAGGTTGCTTTGAAATACAATCAAAATCACTTGTGGCTCAAGAAGGGTTGGCATAAAGATGCTAAGTCTTGACTAAATCATTGGGATATCAAGGAAGAGTTCACTATAAAAAATAATTATAATATTAAAAATATTATTTATCTAAATTTTAGGAGAAATTGTGATGTGATAAAAAATTAGAGAATAAGATAAACTTAAGATACTACAAGGAGGTAATCAACCCTAATCTAGAATATCAAAGGTATATCTTTGTTTTAACTATCATAAAGAAAAAAATCGACATTGCTAAAATAAGAACAAACTCACAAGATCCATAGTGAAACAGGGGTTTGGACAATTCCTAAAATGTAATGGGTTGAAATAATTTTTCATCTTTGTGACACTAAGAGGGTTGAAGATAAAAAACACTTTCTCTTAGAATGCCATGGTGTACACCCACATTATATCTCAATTTTAAAATATGTCTTACAATACTGACCTTCCTAGCCTTTTAACTCATCAAAACTATGGTGATTTAGGAATGCTTCTCTTAAAGCTTTTCAAGTACAAAAATTGAATTATAAGTCAAACCATGTAGTTCCTTACCTTTTTTTTTAGGTTCAATAAACCAATATTGGTCTCAATGGACATTTATAAACATCATCAAGCAATTTATGAAGCACAATCCACAAGACCCTCATAAATTAGTGCATGGCTTGGTTTATGTATTTATGTGTTTTACAAATTTATTTACATTAAGTTGTTTAATATTATTTTCTTTTATTCTTTTTGTAAGGCCTTTGAATAGATGGGCACAAAGACCTTTTCCCAAGTCCTCGAGGAGATGGAACTTGAGGTTTCTTTGGCACCCAAGTTGGGCAAGTGGATTCCTTAGGCATGCAAACGTGCCAAGGGGCTTGCCCAAAAATGATGCGACCAAGAGATTGGGTAACGTCGTCATGAGGGGTGCATCGGTCCCAAGGGGCATGATGGTTTATGATTGCATGTGTTCATTTGGGTGATTGGGTCCATGAAGGTGTGAGATGATTCATTTGGACATGAGTTTGTGAAGGGGCACAACACCCCTAAAGGAAGTGACAGTTCGTAATGATGAACTTTGGAGAGTCTATAAGAGAACAAGGGTGCAAAACCAAGGAAACAAAGTTTTGGCAAGACAAGGAGATCAAGAGAGCTCTGAGATTCTGAGTAAGACAAAAGAGGACAATCTCTCTCAAGGATCCAAGTCGCTCGACTTTGGAGGACTTGTGCTTCCTTGAGGTGGATTTGTTGGACAGAGTTGGGTGAACTTCTCTTGGGTTGATTTTGGTGAAGCTTTGAAATGAAGGTTTGTTGGAGGCATGTGTGAGGCAAAACCAAAATCTATGAATTTTGTGGAAACGAAGAGACAGAGTCTGTAGAAATGAAGAGACAAAATGTTTGTGGTTGGGGGAACATCTGAGGTGCACTGTAGGTGACTACGTATATAGTTTCGATGGAGAGACTTGGTGACTATATGTGTATGAGTGTCTTGGTAAGGTGAGGTGAGTTGTTTGACTCCTCCCTATGGTAATCGAAGATATTAGTACTCATGATGTAACTATTTTGCAAGAACAAAGACTTAGTCGGGTGTTAGGAACAGTTTGTGTCGCCGCACTATATATGTGTTTGTCTTTTGTTTGTTCCATAGTTCTCTTGGTTTCTCATGGATGTATGTTTAAATATGACTAAGTGTTAAAGAAATTAACAATTGTCTAAGTATACAAGAGTTGCACTAGATTAGCGACAAACGTTTCAATTACTTCCAAATTAACTTAGTGAGTAATTGAAGAGTTGTACATTTAATTATCAATCTGAGGTCGTATCTTACTTATGAACTGTCTGTTGGATTATTGAGAGGGGGGGTGAATTAGTAATAGAGAAATTTAATCCTTTTTAACCATATAATGCAAGTGTTATATCAGTGTATCATTATCATCCAATAATTGCAGAGTAAATAAACAATGAACAAATGAGAAATCATACATAGAC
>JASDQU010105833.1:151561-173751 GCA_032191745.1 Picea mariana
CAACCAAAAGACCAATACCCATATGCCAAATACCAACTGTATCCCT
Source organism: Picea mariana (assembly GCA_032191745.1). NCBI lineage: Eukaryota > Viridiplantae > Streptophyta > Pinopsida > Pinales > Pinaceae > Picea > Picea mariana. The sequence continues at coordinate 151,608 of JASDQU010105833.1, forward strand.
CAACAAATCTGATATATGTAGCAATACTGAACATCCAATACCATCTCAAGAGCTAAACCCTAGCTCACAAAACATACATCAAACAAGATGTGCCATATCTCTCATAAATAGACCCCAACCATGTTGTTGCCACACTTTTTCTATCGTGATTTTTCTTCCGCACTTTTTCTGCCGCACTTTTTCTGTCGTGATTTTTCTACCACACTTTTTCTGCTGCACTTTTTCTGCTGTGATTTTTCTTCCGTACTTTTTCTGCCGCGTTTTTTTTGCCGTGATTTTTCTGTTGGAATTTTTTTGCCACACTTTTTCTACCACTATTTTTCTGTTGCACTTTTTCTGCCACACTTTTTCTATCTCAGTTTTCCTGCCGCGATTTTTGTGTCGCAGTTTTTCTGCTGCAATTTTTCTGCCATAGTTTTCTTGCCATACTTTTTCTACCGCACTTTTTTGCTGCAAAATTTCTCTATCAATAATACCTTCCCAAATAACCTTTCACAAAAATAGATATTCAATGATATTCAAGTGTGATTAAATGAGAGATATTTGCCTCTTATTTATACTTTCATGTAGCATTACACTTTCCTTATTTTAGGGAGTTCTTCATTTACTTTATTATTTAAATAATTTATTCTACAAACACTTGAATTTTGGGGGATTCTATATGACTCATGAGGGTTATTCAACTTCATATGGCTATAACTCTCTTACCATGAATAGTTATGTGATGTTCCACATGCCACCAGAAATGGCATGAGAAGCACTATCCATCTAGGATAGTTTCATTGGCAAATTCACTGACCTTCATCTCATTATTCCACAATTAAGCATGGTTTCTCTAACCATACTTCTAGGATAGCTCAATCTGCAAAGTGTCTTTTTGTGAGGGATTTCACCATAAGGGGACCACTTTGGAGTTCATTCATTTGTACTTCTTATCAACCATGACAAGACAATAATGAGTCATCTTTACATCAAACAAAATTGGGTCCATTACCCAAACCTTTTTTCTACTAGGCTTTGTTCAAGGGTTGACATCAATGACAACCAACCTTAATCAAAAATCTCCCCCTTTGGCATTGATGAAAACACTCTGATGCAATATTGAAATCATATCACTCATGCTCCCCCCTGGAACCATGCCTATGTCCTCTGCATCTATGTGACCATTGCTCCCCATGGAACCATTCCTCTGTCATCTGCATCTGATAAATATCTCCCCCTTTATCATCAATGGAAAAGGTATCTTTCCATCTGAGGCTGCTCCCCTTGACTGAACTGTCCTCTTTATGATTCTTCCTCATGTACATCTATGAAATACAAGATAAGCATTCAAAATCATTCATTTTGGAGTAGAAATAGCTCCGCGTCTTTGGGGAATATACTCAAAGGCTTCCTGTGGAAGTGGTTTTGTAAAGATGTTTGTCACTTGTTATTTTTTCCTCACATACTCAACTCTGATGTTCTTTTCTGCAGCATGTTCTCATAGAAAGTGATACTTGATTGGAATGTGTTTTTTCTTGGAGTGCATCATTGGATTCTTTGAGATACTGATGGTGCTTGTATTATCACAATAGATTGGAATGGGCTCATCATACTCAACTTGTATATCTTTCAGAGCTTGTTTCATCCAAAGAACCCGTGTACAACATGTTGTTGTTGCAATATACTCTGCCTTGGTTGTAGATAAAGATACTGATGATTTTTTCTTGCTTATCCATGATACTAAACACCCACCTGAGTAGAATTTTGCTCCACTGGTGCTTCGTCGGTCATCAATACAACCTGCCCAATCTGCATCTGTGTAGGCAATAAGTGATAGATCCTTTCCTTTTGGATACCATAATCCAAACTCTTATGTTCCTTTGAGATATCTGAAAATCCTCTTCACTGCTAATACATGTGATTCCTTTGGTGCTGCTTGAAATCGTGCCACTTGTCCAACTGCTTGCATTACATCTGGTTTAGATGTTGTCACATATAGTGGGATACCAATCATTGACCTGCATTTCCTCTGATCTATAGACTTTGAATCATCATATTTACTCAACTTGCAACTGGTTTGCATGGGAGTTATAACTAGTTTGCAATCTTCCATTCCAAACCTCTTTAGCATTTCTCTGATATAGTTGGTTTGAGAAATAAAAATTCCTTGGTGGCTTTGACGTATCTGAAGTCCCATAAATAAGGATAGTTCTCCAAGTAACGACATTTCAAATTCATTCTGCATATCCTTTGCAAATTTCTGGCTTAACCTTTCATCATCACTACCAAAAATAATATCATCAACATAAACTTCAATTAATAAAATACTATCTTGACTTACCTTGATGTAGAGGTTGTTGTCTACATTTCCTTTTCTAAACCCTTCTTGATGTAGATATTTATCTAGTCTAGAGTACCATTCTCTAGGATCCTTTTTTAGACCATACAAAGCCTTCTTTAATTTACACACATAATCTATGTTCTCTGACAACTGAAGTCCTTTTGATTTTTTAATGTAGAATTATTATTCAAGTTCCCCACTCAGAAAAGTTGATTTTACGTCCATCTGATACACTTTAATATTTTTGGAGTATGCATAAGATAAAAGCAATCAGATTGCTTCCATTCTAGCAACTGGGGAAAATGTCTCTTCAAATTCAATTCCTTCAACTTGTGCATATCCTTTACATACCAATCTAGCTTTGTTCCTTGTAACATGTCCATGTTCATTCAATTTATTCATGTATACCCACTTTGTGCCAATCACATTCTTATCCTTTGGTCTTGGAAACAATTCAATAGTATCATTTTTCTCTATTTGATCTAATTCTTCATCCATGGCCTTATTCCAAAATTCATCCTTGTTGGCCTCTTCAAAACAGGTTGGTTCAATCATAGATGAGAGTGTTAGGTGTGTTTGTTCTGGTGAATGGATTCTTCTTCTAGTCTCAACTCCTGCATCTTTGTTTTTGATAATATGATCTGAAGGATGATTCTTTTGTACTTATCTGCTAGGTGTCTTTGGAGGCACTTGTTGAACTTGATCTTCTACTTCTATCAGATCTTCTTCATCTTCCCCTTCTACTTCCTTTTCATCTTCTGCTTCTTGTTTGCAAAGTTGTTCCACTGATCCATTTTATTTTTCTTTTAATTCTTATCTACATGTTTCATCAATTCTTACGTTGATGTTTTCCACAAATTTGTTCAATCTCAGGTTGTAACACTTGTATGCTTTCCTTGTACTTGAGTAACAAACAAGTACTCCATTGTCCACATGAGAGCCAAACTTTCCCATTCTGCCATCTTCTCTTTTGATGTAGCATTTTCTCCCAAAAAATTTGAAGTGCTTCACATTTGTTGGTCTTCCTTTCCATAGTTCGTAGGGAGTTTTGTCAGTATTGTTTATGAGCATTATTCTGTTTTGAATGTGAATTGCTATATGCACTACCTGTGTCCAAAAAATATTTGTCAATTTGGAATCCATTAGCATTGTTCGAGCTATTTTCTACATTGTCTTTTTCTTTCTTTCAACAACTCAATTATGTTGAGGGGACCTAGAAATGGAGAATTTCCTTTTTATTCCATGACTATTGCAGTAGTCTGTAAATTCCTTTGAATTGAAATCGCCTCCATTATTAGATATCAAACATTTGATTTTTGAATCCATTTCATTTTCAACCATTTCCTTGTAGATATTGAATTTTTCAAAATCTTCTGACTTATTCTTGAGAAAGCAAACTGTAGTCATTCTTGTATAATCATAAACTAATAACATAAAGTATTTCTCACCTTTTAAACCCTTTTTTGTAGTTAGTCCAACTAGATCAGTATGCACAATTTCCAGTGGTCTTGTCGTTGAATATTACTTTGATTTGAATTTGGCCTTTGTTTTCTTTCCTTGTTGATAATGCTTGCATAAAGTCTTGGTTGGTTTCGTGATCTGGGGCATTTCTCTGATTTCTTCTCTTTTGTTGACTTTGACAAGGTTATAAAAATGTATGTGATCCATTCTTCTGTTCCATAACCAAATTTCATCTTCTTTCCTAGACAACACTTTTCATTTCCAATTTCACTTAACACATATATGTTGCTTGAAGTTCTTGCAGCTGTAGCAATCAATTTTCCTGAACCTTCTTTTCTTATCTCACACTTTTGTGAATCAAAAGTAACTTTTTGACCTTGGTCACACATTTGAATCACACTTAGAAGATTATGTTTCATATCTTCTACTAGTAGAACATTTTCTTCCTTTGTATTCTTTTTCCCAATTCTAACTGTGCATTTTCCAATGATTTTAGCTTAGTCATCATTTCCGAAGGAGACTGATCCATCTCTTTCCTTTATTAAAGTAAGAAACCCATATCTATCACTTGTCATGTGTTTTTAACAGCCATTGTCAACATACCAACCATGTTTATTCCACTTATCTTGTGGAGCGAGTGTGCATTCTTCATAGCTATACTGATTCTTCTTTCTTATCCATGTCCTTTTCTGAGATTCCTGTCTGTGACTATTGTTATTCTATTGTGGTTCTCTAGGAGGGATGGTCATTCTGCAATATTTGGCCATGTGTCCAAAGTTGTTACATTTGTAACATTCCACTTTAGTGCTCAAGGATTCAAACCTGTTGTAACTTCTTCTATGTGTTTCACTAGGCCTTCTTGGATGACCCTTTTGTGTATGACTTTCAAATTTGTTTATGTTCCTGTTGTTAGCTCTGCAATTCACATCTTTATGTCCAAATTTATTACATGCATAACATAAACCAAAAAAAATAGTTTGATACCTGGGATTTGAAGTCTTCTGAAAGGAGGTACTCTTATGAATTCTTCTTCTTCTTGAGGCCTATCTGTCGGTTGGTGATTCTAAAATATAAATCTTCTTGGTGGAGTAGTGTCCATGTAATATTCCTTGTAGATCTTCCTATCCCCTTTAATTGTTTCTGCATAGATTTTTGGATATGTTTCTTGCTCTGTTGTTTTGGAGCTTGATCCATTTTCTATCTGATTGTATCCAAGTTCGGACTTGTCATGATGCGGTTTTTGACTGCTGATAATGTCATCCAAAACTTTTGAGTTGTTCTGCATATTTTTCTTTTGAAGATCCTTTCTTAATGTGACAATCTCTGCTTCCAAATTTCCAATGATCTTGTCTTTTTCTTCTAGCTATTCTTTAAGTGTTTCTTCAATTCTTTTATCTTCTTCTATTTGAACCTTCAAATTTGTGATCATTTGTTCTAGTTCTTGAATGTCTTCTTTCTTGTCTAGTTCTGCTTGTAGTTTCTTTTTTTTCTTCTTTTCTCTTATGATAACATTTATGGCACACATCAATTCTTCTCGATAGTCAACTTCTGCCTCTTCATATTCTTCTTCGACTTCTTCATATTCTTCTTCGGAGTCTTCTTTATCAGAGTCTTCTATTGCAATGAATAGAAATCCTTCTATCTCATTGTCACAGACTTCATCTTCATCTGATGATGAGATGTCTTCTTTGGTGCATAAGATTTTCTTGAAAACTTTCTTTGTGGTTCTCTTTCCTTTATATGTTTGTTTTCTATTTGAGTAACCTTCATCGTTTATCTTTTTCTTATGAGGATGTTTGTTAGCAAACTGACCAATACCATTACAAATAAAACAAATCAAATGAATCTTACCTCTATACCTGTCGTTGGTTCCCTTGTTCAATCTTTTGACAAAGTTGGAAACTTCTTCATCATCTTTTGAGAGTTCACTGCTACTTCTAAGTTATTTTTCTTTTTTCTTTGACTTTTTGGATGCTTTGAAGGTTGCTTCTTTTGTATTTGGATTTTTCTGTTCAGTTCTCATTTCATATGCTTTGAAGATTTCATGTAATTCATCCATGCTTATTGAGTTCAAATATGTTCTTTCTTCTAGTGTTGGTATCTTAGGGTCAAATATCATAGGAAGAGATATTAGTACCTTTCGAACAATTAAATATTCTTCAATTTTTTCTCACAATACTATGATTGCATTTACTATTTCATCAACTCATAAAAAGTAAGATGCAATATTCTCATCTTCCTTCATATTAAGTTGTTCAAACTGACCTCTGTAAGTTTGAAGCTTTGTTGATTTGACTTTTGAATCTCCTTCATAAATATTTCGAAGTTGTCCCAAATCTCTTTAGCAGATTTACAATGTGCAACGTTGGTGAATACCATTTCACTAATACCATTCAGAAGTGAATTTGTGGCTTTGGATTTATTCTGACTGAGTTTCACTGCTTTGTCATTTGTTGGAGGAACTGTCGGTACTGTGTATCCATCTACAATTGATTGTCAAATTTCAAATCCCTGTGCCTGTATATATGTATTCATCCTTATGCTCCAAAATGCATACTTTTTTCCATCAAACTGTGGTATTCCATTTTTATACAAGTTTTTTCTCTCCATGATCTTCCTTTCAATGGTTAAACTGCTTTCTGAAGGAACCCGCTCTAATACCAATTGTTGGATTACTGAGAGGGACAGTGAATTGGTAATAGAGAAATTTAATCCTTTTTAACCATATAGTGCAAGTGTTATATCGATGTAACATTATCATCCAATAATTACAGAGTAAATAAACAATGAACAAATGAGAAATCATACACATACACAATACACCAGTTTTTTTATGTGGAAACCCAAAGCCGAAGAAAAAAACAGAATGTTTTTTTTATATGTCTTGAAGAATTACATTCATTGGAAGCACCAACTTCCTTTGTTTTCCAGCTGCAACTGGAAGGAGGCTCCAACCCCCTAGTTTCTCAGGATACAACCTGAGGGAATCTCAAACTCCCCAATTCTCTATCTATAACCAGAAGGAGGCTACAACCCCATCAGTTCTCTAGCTACAACCGGAAGGTGTCTATAACCACTTTTTCTTGCCCCATCCAACCGCCGTGAAATATAAATTCCAAATGTAGACATCCTATTGTTGTCACAGAGGCAGACCCAGGGTTCAACGCTACAACAACGCACCAACAAAACCCTAACTATCGGCCCTTTTGGCAACACCTGCAAAGAAGATGAAGTCTCACCCGAGGTAGAGGCAGGGGTGGTTGCAGGACTCGAGTGTCTGCAACCTTAGTTGGGATTCTAATCAATTAACAGAGCACTCAATAGTTATATTTATCAATATTCAGTTCTTAGTTACAGCGCAGTTAAACCCTAATTACAGTACAACACAATATTCAACCAGATCTAGCATCTAACGACACTTAGCATGACGAAACAGATCAAATGTTAACAGGTTCAGCACTAATAACATGTATATCAGTCAGATATAACATCCATCCATATTATTAAGAACTAATCACATTAACATATAATCACATCAACACATTGCACAAAGCAGAGCAACGCAACATGTATGTGGTTCACCCCCACCTTGGGGCTACGTCCACCAACTCTTTTTCTTCTTTTTTAGCTTCTTCAATAGGTTACATGCACAGAGCCTCAAAAACCCTACTCCGTGGAGGATAGGATATCTGTGCAGATCGCTAGATCCTCCTTCCTTGAGTAGATCTAAGCACGCAACCTTTTACAGTCTCTTACAATGACTTGCACTTAGCCCCACAAGTCTCACACAGTATGCACCAAAGCACTTACAACTCTTGATCACACAGATCCAACTCTAGCACTTAGCCAACTTGAAACAACTCAACTACTTCTTACATTGCCTAGCTTTCAATTTATACATACAAAATAGGCCTAAACATGGGTAAACCCATGGGCCGACATTCCCATACTCGTTACATAATCCCAAATCCCAAAAAGGGCCCTAAAAGGGGTTGAGATCCCACGATCTCTGCTTCCTCTTGCGCTCCACCTTCGATAGCCTATCGAAGTCCCAAAATCCAGTCAAACATGACCAAGAATCCTCAAAACTTGGTCAAGGGACAATAGGCCCCCAACACTCACCTCTGACTTGCCTCGATTCACTCTGATCTGACTAGTTCTGCTTCAAAAGCCTCGAGCTTGGCTCAAGTTTCTTCGACTTGTTGTTGTGCTATGGACTCCTATTCAATGAACTCTTGTATGACTGCTTCATTGACAGGTCCCTCGAGGCATTGTTCAGCTGTAGTGAAAACTTGCTCCAGTTCCACTCCTCGACCTTTGATTTTTGTGAACAAGTTGTAATCCTCATCCTCTACAGGTTGGAGCCTCTGAGTTACTTCCATAAATCTTCTTTGAATAGTATGGACCTGCTGTTGGGCAGTGCACTACTCTTGGGATCGCCTCATTCTTTCCACAGCTGACAGGGGCTTCAACTGTGCCCGTATTGTCTCTGCTTGATACTTCACTTCCTGGAGTTGCGACTCCAATTCCTTTAGTTATGGATTCTCAGTTAGTTTCTCATAGGTTTGGGCACTATGATCACTCAGTTTCTTGCATTCAAGGGTAAGGAATTTTATTCTTTCAATTGTTCTTTGAGCAGTTGCTTCCCTTTGGTCCCTTACATCCTGCGGGGTGTCAGGTACAGTGCGGAGCGCTAAATCTATTATTCATTGTTGTAGCTATTGGACAACTTCTGTGAGCTTCTCTACTTTATGTGTTACTCGGTCTTCAACCTATAGCTCTAAGCCTGTCACAGAGCATAGGGATTTGTTTACTACTTCTTTTACTTCGAGCTGCTCTATGAGCAACTGTTCTTTCTCTTGCTGCATATGTGTTTTCTCCACTTCAAACTTGTACTATAGATCAATCTTCTCCTATTCTACAATTCTTCATTGTTCTATAATGTCTCCTTCTACTTGCTTCAAGGTTTGGGTAGCTTGTTCTACTTCTTCTTGTGCACAACAAAGACGAGATTCGACCGCATCAGCTAATTGGTGGAGTTGGGCTGGCTCATCCCCCAATTCTAGTTCCCCTGATGGTAGGGGCACAGTGGACATTGAGCGGCTAGACTAAAGGGCTTGTTGTACCCCTCAGAACTGGATCTTAAGTCTATCATACATTATCTCCTTCTTAGCTTCTTGTTTCTCCATGATTTCTAGCGAAGCATCATTGAGGGTTGCTATGATGAAGTAGAAGTCATCAGTAGTAAGTACGGTCTTCATCTTGGTCACGGTGGCTCTCAATTTCTTTCGGGAAGAAGGTTTCAGGGGAGAAACCTTCCTCTTCTTTAGGGGATCAGTCTCATCTCTCGACAGTGCTACTTTTCCTTACTTCTGTTCAGCTCCTGTACCATTTATTTCTTTTGCTTCATCATCACCTCCTCAGTTAGGTGATACTCAAGTAGTCTTTCCTGAGGAACTGCTTAATTCTTGTACTTCTTCGATCTTCCTCATTTTACTAGGTCCGGGTGTATCATGCGTAGTTTCTGGGCTTTCAAGGTTGAACATCTCTATAGGGTCTACTGGAATAAGGAGGTTTTTCGACCAGTCCTTAGTGATCTCCTCAAGATCCTCTTCTGTGAGCTTGTAGTATGACTGCAGTTGTTCCTTATGTTCATCGGCTCGTGTTGTAAGGTAGATGAAGTGTCGATCTGTGTAGAACTTCATCAGAGGTTAGAATATCTATAAGGTGTTCAGAGTCATGCAAGGTTATGCTTCTATGGATCTCTTCAACTGAAGGTAGTACGTGTGAAAAACAATGTTCGACTGCCACTGTTTTTTCGTATCACTCGAGTACCAAAGGGTAGTGAACTTCGCAACAAGCGGCTTGAATGGTTCAATATACAAGAAGGTCTCACCTTTAGGCATCTCCAGGAAAAAAAGGCGATAAGGATCAAGAGCCAGCTGAAATGGAACTCGTAGCCCTGATCATGGGCTTCGCAACAGTCTAGCTCCAGTTTATTCACCAGGTACTTTGCCCAATTCATCTGTAAACCTTCTACGCACTTTCCTGCGAGGTAAACAACAAAGCCTGTGACCTGCATAGGTCTCTTCTTCCTTACTAAATTTCCTGTAATTAACTAATAGGCGAGGCTCACTGCACCATTCTGGATGGAGGCCACCTTGTAGCCTCACGTTCCCTTTTCAACATCGCCATATGTATCCTTGATTTTCTGTGCTAGTGCGCAGTCTATGGCTTTTCCTAGATAGAAATCCTGTGGATCAGGTCCTTTCATACTCAAGCCTGTGATCCTATGGATCAATGTCGGGTCGACTTTAATACGGCGGTCTAGCCATAGGTAACCGTCATGGTAACATGAAAGCAGTAACTTGACATAGGAATTCACTTCCTAGTGCCTTTCGAAGTGTGGGATCTTCATGACATTTAATAGAGTGGATTGTGCGAGGTTCATCATCCATGGCTGAGGGATTATATTTGATTTCTTCCCCTTCATCTTGGTTAGGTACTTATACAGGGAAAGCATACTATAGTTTTTGTGACCTCTGAGGTTGAAGTCACTAAACTTCAACGCTGTGATCTTATCCTATTGTGTGCAAACTACGGGTATCCCCGTAGGGAGGTATGAAATAATCATTGTGTACTCAAATTCTCTTGGCACACTATCTCAACTCACTGCCCCGGCTAGAGGTGGGATGTAATCCGACAATATGGATGGGATCGGTTTCACATTTACTAGGTCATCTCTATGTTTGGTTCTCTTTTCTACCGGTGGTCAGGATGATCCAGCTCCGCGAGCAGTCGACGGAGAGGCTTGTAGTCCTCTCATCGATGATGCTTGAATACTTGCATACATCTCTCTTTTAGGCATTACTCTTTTAGTCATTAGGTCAATAAAAACTTCTTCGACAATTTTCTCTGCAGCACTAAGCTTGTCCGACATGCATGCTCGTGGTTGAATGTCTAGGGTTCGAAGAGTAACTATTTGATGCAATAGGATAGATGGCACTAACGCGGTGGTCACTATGAGAAATCAACTATGCTGGGAGCTCTGATAGTCATGATTGGAAAAAGTGTTCTCGTTGTGTGGCATGACAGGATAATGTTAATGTTACAAGTCTAGATTTCAAGATACTTAAATTAAATCACCAAGCTATCCTACTTCTCAAATTGTGGGAAGTTAAATGCCACGCTTTGTAGGAAATAAAAATCACTCTTGTAGAAAGTAAATCACTCTTTCGGAAAGTAAATCACACTTTTGAATAGTAAATCACTCTTGCAAAAAGTAAATCACACTTGCGAAAAGTAAATCACACTTGCAGAAAGTAAATTACTCTTGCAGAAAGTAGATCACACTTGCAGAAAGAAAAATTATACTAATGGTGACTTGATCAAGTACAATGATGATCTGGACTTGTTATAATGCTCACACATTTAATGATGATCATGAAAAAAAAATAATATCAATCCCAAATTGCTGAGGAATAAATCTACCATAACTCAAAATGAAAGAAAAATAAAGTGAAGCAGTGAGCGGAGTTGCAACAATGTAGATGCAAAAAAATATTTACAACAATGTGAGTTGCAACAATAGATATATAACACAAAATTTTGCAACGATGCAAGTCACGAAAACCGGAGTTGCATCCATAGATATACAATGATGCGAACAACATGAGTTGTAGCAGTGTATGTGATTGCAAACTTACAAGGATTGTGTTGGTTGTGGAGCTTGCTTATCTTCCTAATTCAAAGGTCTTTGTTTTCAGCCATGTTTATACCCCATGAATACTTTACACCCCAGAGTAATGTACACTCATCCACGCAGGGGAGTGTATGGGGGATTACCCCCCCTGTAGGGTCCAAGGGCAAGCGGGAGTTCAGGGGTGAATCCCTCGAAGGAAAAATTGCCTTGTAAATGTATATTGTAATTTCATTGTAAATCTAGACCATTCATTATAGGGTCACAGATCTAATGATAGAAGTTATGTTAGGGTTTTTTTCCCTATAAGGAAACCCTCTTTTATGAGGGAATTGTATTGCAGTTATGTATGATAGAGAATATTGTATACTGAGAGAGGAGACTATGAGACAAAGAAGAGGAAGTTACAGCTGGTTTGTTGTAGGTTGTATCCCTTCATTTGTTGGATAATAATAAAGGAAGGACCTGACAATTTCTCTGGTGGACATAGCCCACAGTGGGTGAACCACGTATATCTGTGTCTCTATTGTATTTTGTATCTTCTGTGTTTTATTTCCACATTTATTTTATTTTATTTCTTTGTGATCTTGTTATTATAACAACTGGTATCAGAGAGAAAGGTAACTCGTAGGAAAAGAGGGTTCCTGGTTCGAGTGGGAGCAATGGCAGAAGATGGAAAGTTTAGGGTCAATAAATTTAACAGCCAAAACTACCAGTTATGGAAGATGCAAATGGAAGGTTATTTATATCAGAATGATCTATTCCTACTATTAGGAAGAATAGCAAAGAAGTTGATGACTATGAAGGAAGAAGAATGGGAGATTCTTGACAGAAAGGCTCTAGGAATGACATAGCTGCGCCTAGAAGCGTTGGTGGCTTTCAATATTTTGAAAGAAAATACAATGAAGGATTTGATGGATGCATTGGCTAAATTGTATGAAAAACCATCGACGTCCAATAAGGCATTTGTAATGAAGGGATTATTTAATATGAAGATGTCAGAAGGTGGGTATGTTGTAGATCATTTAAATTAATTTAATACGATTACTAATCAACTAAGTTCTATAAAAGTGGACTTTAATGATTAGGTTAGGGCTCTTCTAATATTGTGCTCATTTCTAGAAATATGGAATGGCTTGGTCATGGTTGTAAGTAACTCTATCTCTGGTTCAAATACTTTAAAATTTGATGATGTTGTTGGTGTTATCCTTAGTGAGGAAATGCGACGAAAAAGCACAGGTGAGACATCAGGTAATTCATCGAACATGGAGAACAGGGGAAGACAAAAGGATAGAGGAAAGGGATCAAGGAACCGCGGGAATTCTAGGAATGGAAGATCCAAATGTAGACTTGGAAAGATAGAGTGTTAGAATTGTGGGAAGAAAGGACATCTGAAGAAATATTGCAGAGCTCCAAAGAAACAAAGAGATTGACAATAGGAGAAAAATTAGGAAGCAAATGTAACAGGTGATGTGTTACAAGATGCTTTGATTCTTTCTGTAGATAATATTTTTGAGTCTTGGCTGGTAGATTCAGGGGTTTCATTTCATGCCACACCCCATAGGAAACATTTTATAGATTATGTTCAAGGTGATTTTGGACAAGTTCATTTGGGTGATGATGCACCATGCAAAATTGTTGGAATGGGAAAGGTAAAAATAAGGTAAAGCAATGGAAACCAATGGTTGTTGAAAGAGGTAAGACATGTTCTAGATATAAGGAAAATCTAATTTCAATGGGACAGTTGGAAAGTGAAGGTTGTATATCCATATTTACAGATAAGGTGTGGAAGGTAACCAAAGGATCATTGATGATAGAAAAATGAGAGAAGGTATGTACATTGTATTTATGTACTGGTAATACTGAGTCTTGTATCTCTTTTGCTTCTACAAGAGTGGATACAACACTATGGCATCATAGGCTTGGACACATGAGTGAGAAGGGGATGCAGATACTTCACAAAAGAAATTTTTTTCTATATCTTAAACAAATTGATTTGGACTTCTGTGAGCATTGTGTTTATGGAAAACATAAGAGAGTCAGATTTCTCAGAGTCAAAAAAGAAAAGAAGAGTGAAAGGTTAGAGTTTGTGCATAGATATGTATGGGGACCAAATCAGGTATCATCTCTCGGTGGCTCTTGTTATTATGTTACTTTTATTGATGATGCAACTAGAAAAACTTGGGTTTATTGCATTCGACAAAAATTTGATGTTTTTGATACTTTTAAGAAATGGAAAGCTTTGGTTGAGAATGAGACAAGGAAAAGGTTAAAGTGTCTCAGATCAGATAATGGAGGTGAATATTGCAGCAAGGAGTTTTATGATTATTGTTCATACGATGGGATTTGTAGAGCGAAGACAGTTCCAAGAACACCACAAGAAAATGGTATGTCAGAAAGGATGAACAGAACAATCATGGAGCGTGCAAGGAGTATGAGATTGCATGCTAGTTTTCCCTTATAGTTTTGCCCAAATGTTGTAGATACTATTGTTTACTTAATAAACATAAGACCTTCAAGCTCTTTGTATGGTAGAATTCCAGAGGAGGCATGGACAGGTAAAAAGGTAAACTATTATTTTTTGAAGACTTTTGGTTGTGAAGAATTTGTCCATATTGATAAAGAAAATAGAACAAAGCTTGAGGAAAAATCTAAGAAGTGTACATTTATTGGATACGGTGTTAATGGTTTTGGTTATCTCTTATGGGATTATGAAAATAAAAAAATCATTAGGAGTAGAGATGTCATATTCAATGAAAAGGTCATGTACAAAGATCAGTTGCAGGGAAAGAAACGGGAAAAAGAAAAACCAGAATACATAGTGCTTGATGAGATCACTGAAAAATAAATTCCAAAGGAACCATAAAATCAAAATGTACAACAACAGGATCAATAGGTACCTCAAACTCCTACAAGTGTTGTTAGAAGATCTACCAGTTTAAGTAGACCCCTTGAATGATACTCTCCTTAATTGTATTATTTATTGTTGACTGATTCTGGTGAACTACAATGTTATGAAGAGGCAATGTAGGTAGACACCAAAAAACAGTGGGAGCAAGGTAAGAAAGAGGAAATGGATTCCTTGGTAAAAAACCATACTTGGGACTTGGTTCAATTGCCTGCAGGAAAAAAAACATTGCAGAATTAATGGGTTTACAAGTTGAAGGAAGAATATGAAGGAAAAAAGCGGTACAAGGCTAGACTTGTTGTAAAGGGGTTTGCACAAAAGAAAGGTATAGATTTTGATGAAATATTTTTCTCATGTTGTTAAAATGACTTCAATTAGGACTATTTTAAGTCTTATGGAATTAGAAGATTTTCATCTTGAATAGTTATATGTAAAAACAACTTTTCTCCATGGGGATTTGGAGGAAGAGATTTATATGTAGCAACCATAGGGGTATGAGGTCAAAGGGAAGGAGAATTTGGTATGCAAGTTGAAGAATAGCATGTATGGCCTAAAGAAAGCTCCAAGGCAGTGATATTTGAAGTTTGACAGGTTTATGACAGAACATGGTTATAGTAGATGTCATTCTGATCACTGTGTTTATTTTAAAAGGCTATAAAATGGAAGCTATATTATATTGCTATTGTATGTAGATCACATGCTTGTTGCAGGGTCTAATATGCAGGATATAAATGTGCTCAAGAAGAAATTAGCTAATTCATTTGCAATGAAGGATTTGAGTGCTGTAAAGAAAATCCTTGGTATGAGAATAACAAGAGACAAGAAAAATCACAAATTCACATTCTCTCAGGGTGAGTACATAGAGAAGGTGTTGGAGAGGTTTAGAATGCAAAATGAAAAACCAGTTAATACATCTTTGGCCAATCATTTCAATTGAACTAAGGAAATGTGTCCTGAGACACGGGAGGAGATAGAATACATGTCCATGGTCCCTTATTCATCAGCATTTGGCAGCTTGATGTATGTGATGGTTTTCATAAGATCAAATATATGAACAATCTAGGTAAAGAACATGGGAGTTGTGAGTAGGTATATGGCAGGTGGGAGTTGTGAGCAGGTATATGAACAATCTAGGTAAATAACATTGGGATGCAGTAAAGTGGATTCTCAGGTATTTGAGAGGTACTTCTACTCATGCATTATGTTTTGGAGGTTGAGAGACTTTTCTATAGGGATATGTTGATTCATATATGGGAGGTGATAAAGATACCAGAAGGAGCACCACAGGGTATGTTTTTACTATAGGTGGAACAACAATAAGCTGGATTTCGAAACTACAAAAGGTTGTGGCACTTTCAACAACAGAAGCAGAGTATGTTGTTGGTACAGAGGCTAGTAAAGCAATGATTTGGTTACAAAGGTTTATGGAGGAATTGGGAAAGAAGAAGGAGAATAACAGGTTGTACTATGACAGTGAGAGTGCCATTCATCTTGCAAATAACTCAGCCTTCCATTTGAATACTAAGAATATATAGATGAGGTACCATTTCATATGATCCGTCTTGGAATATGGACATTTGAAGTTGGAAAAGATACACACTAGCCAGAATCTTGCAGACATGTTAACAAAGGGAGTAACCAGGGAGAAATTGAGTTCTTGCTTAGTTTCAGTTGGTATTCAAGCATATGAAAGTAAAGATGATAAATTTTCTAGGTCCAAGAAGGTTCATAGTCCAGCAGATACAACAGAGGTGGAGTTGTTGAGATCAGTATCCAAGTGGGATATTGTTGGTTGTGGAGCCTAATTATCTTCCTGATTCAGATGTATTTGTTTTCAGCCGTGTTTATACCCCATGAAGACTTTACACCCCAGAAGAATGTAGACTCATCCATGTGGGGGAGTGCAAGGGGGGTTACCCCCCTTGCGGGGTCTAGGGGCAAGCGGGCCACCAACGGGAGTTTGGGGGCGAAGCCCTTGAAGGAAAAATTTCCTTGTAAATGTATATTGTAATTTCATTGTAAATATAGACCGTTCATTATAAGGTCATAGATCTAACAGTAGAATTTATGTTAGGGTTTTTTTCCCTAGAAGGAAACCCTCTTTTATGAGGGAAATGTATTGCGGCTATGTATGATAATGAATATTTTATTATGAGAGAGGATACTGTGAGAGAAATAAGAGGAAGTTACAATTGGTTTGTTGTAGGTTGTATCCTTTCATTTGCTAGATAATAATAAAGGAAGGACCTGGAAATTTCTCTAGTGGGCGTAGCCCACACTGGGTGAAACACATATATCTGTGTCTCTATTGTATTGTGTATCTTCTGTGTTTTATTTCTGCATTTATTTTATTTTATTGTTCTGTGATTCTGTTATTATAATAGATTGAATCAAGCGTCGAATTTCAACTTAATATTGCAAAACTCACATTATAAGGAAATCAAACATCAACCACACTTTGAATTGCAATGAACTATTCTACGAATCTAGAATTGCAACAAATTAAGAAAGAAAAACATCTATGAAATAAAATGAGAAAAATTGAAATGCTAGATCCTACTCTGTAATATATAGGTAGTACCTGACGAAGGAGGGGGGCCTACCCCATTAGGCAAGGAACTGATCTATGAAATAAAATTAGCATGAAGATTCAACGCATCATTACACGAACATGATGAAGAAATGGAATTATATTGCAAAACTCATAAAGTTATAATAACAACCGAATGTTATCGCTAGAATAATTATTCCTCCCTAACTTAAGGGAGCTAGGGTGTTTAGATAGTACAACTGATGTCTAAAGTAAAACAAAGGGACGAATGGACAAAAATGAGAATTGATTGTTCATCCATTTACATTGAAATTGCTGAATTTTAGCAAAGATTGGGTGTGTGCTTACTCAGATTAGTTGAGCGATAGTTTGTAGGAAAACCGATTTCTCTTTTGGTTATCCACTTTCCTTTTGTCATTTTCCTATGTGAGGGGCATTCCCTGACTGTCGGTTGTATTGTTGACTATTGTGATGGAAACCTTTGCACTTGGAGTTGTAGAAATGACATCATACTCATAATTGAAACAATGATGTCTTCCTTATAATTGCAATAGCAGAGAGTGAAACTAGAGTTGTAGTAGTTGTATTCTATTCGAAGTCGCAACAACGGAGATAAATTGCATCCATTGTAAGGAGCTGAAACTATTGTAACGCAACCACTGTAATTTCTCTGTATAGAAATGTTAGTGCATGAATGTAAAAAGTTCCTTAATAAATATGTAAGAATAACATAAAAATGGCATATGCATAAAGATTCATTCCTTATTGAAAAGTGTGACAAAACTGGATAAGGAAGGTGTCGAAAAGGAAATGATAGTGGAAAATGGTAATGAAAAAGGTACTAGATGGGTGTTGAAAGTATACCAATTTTGGCACCTATCATCTCCCCCAACCCAAAATTGTTGCATGTCCCTATGCAACCATCAATATCTCAGAGTTAGAGGAATAAGGGTGACCAGGAAGGTCACCGACACCAAATACTACTTTTTTTGCTTCCTTCTTCTTTTCACTGATGCCATGCTCTGTTGTGACTCCTCTGTTTTCTGTTAGTTCTTGTTCTATTTTAGTCGGAGTAGTCTCATAAATTAGCATAAAGTGTGTGGCCTGGACAACTACTTCCCTTGTTTCTTTAGTTTGAGTTGTTTCTTGTAATATAATGAAGGGTTCCCCTATAACAAGAGGAATTGCTATAGGGTAACTTGATTTCTCAGGTTCCCTTTGTTCATCAAGCTCATCCTTCAACATTTTGAAATTGAGTTGTAGCTTCGAGTTATTCATTATAAACATTATATTTTTCTTGATCAAATATGCATAAATAGGTAAGGAGTGTGGGATGCTTACCCAAGATGTGGCAGTAAGATTCCTCTGAGTCTCAATTGTCCTAGTTTTTTATTCCTATTTCCCTAGTTCTTGTGAATTAGTTGAGTCATATCCACAAGTGTTTCTAGTTGGATCATCAAAATCTTCTTCTTCTCGTTCTTCCTTATTTGAATTTTGTGAATTGGCAGGTTGTTCCCCAAGAGTGCCTCTTACTAGTTCTTGTGTTATAGTAGGGGCCTTTTGTTCTGATTCTTCCTTCTCTTCTAGATTGAAAATTGCTTTGTCAAGAGTGCCTCTTTATAGTTCACCAAGAGCCATTTGTTCCTATGGAGGAGCCTATGGATTGATAGAGTGGTCTAGTTCTTATGTTTGATATTTTTGAGGCTTGGTAGAGTGTTCTTGAAGTGTTCTCTCTACTGGTTCTTGAGGAACAACAAGATCCTCTTTTTGTGATTCATCCTTTTGTGTTGTATCCTCTACCTCTCATGCAACCTATTCCACATAAGGACTCTCCACTAGTTCTTCTGGGATAGTGGGAGTGCTTTTCATTATTCATTGTCTGAATATGAAACAAGAAGGGAGATAATCCCTTCTCCCATTATTCCCTTTGTTGGTTCTTGCGTGTCATGAAAGTCATCTATGTCCAATCCCTTTTTGGCTTCCATATTGGTGTCCTTTGTTGGTTCTTGTGTGTCAACATAGGGTTTTATCTCTATTGTTTCATCCACTTCCAGGTCATTTCCCTCCACTGGTTCTTTTATGTCAGTGAAGGGTTTTGTCTCTATTGATTCACTTGTTTTCAAGCTGGTGTCCTCCTGTGCTTCTTCTTTTAGTTTAGTAGGATTTCGTTTCTTTCGTTGAGTTGTGGCCATGTGGCTCGTTTTTCGTTTATTTGGAATGAGAGTTTTCCTCTTTTTAAACCCTTTGAATCTCTTTGTAGGGGGTTTGGTGAAGGTTACCTCAACATCGACGTCATGGATTTCCTTCGTCAGAGTTGCAACAGGCTATCCCCTTTTCCTAGTTGTCCTTACATATTTCTTTAGTGGAGGAGTTGCAACAGCTAGACTCACTATAATTTCAACACTATTATATAGCAAAGGAGTTGAAACCATGGCTTCTTTCGGTGTTGAAAGTGCATGGATTCTTTTTGGGATACATGAAGTGAAACCACTTCGCTTTCAGAGAGTATAACATGTGGTCAAATAATGTTGTTCCAAGTGCAGCCTTCCCTGTGTAGGGAGCATTCCACCAAGATCTTGATAAGGCCATGGTGTAAGATGGTGTTCCTAGGGTTATTTTCCCTTTTCATGAGTGTTGTCATCATCTACATTGTTCTGAACAGAAAGTATGACATATTAATGGGTTGATAATGTCAAAGATGATCCAAACGTTGGATGTGTTGGACATAGTCGGCCCCGTAGTGGCCTTCACAGGTGAAATATGATTGCACTCATATGGCTATGTCTTGTTAGGGGTGTGGGAGAGACTATCATTTGAATCTTGTGCCTTTATTTACTAAGGCCTCTCCAACTTCAAGGAATTGCCTCAAAATTTCAGTCTGGGAGGTCCTTCTAGTGTACCATCTCTCGCCTATCCTTAGTAAACTGGTGACTTCTTCCAATGTATCTTCAGTGAATTCTACTTGAGCACCTTCTATAGTGGAATATTTGGCTTTGTAATTCAACACAAACTCCATATCTACTCCATCGTCATATCCCTGTAGGCATTGCACATATTCCATCATGTTGGGTATGTGTTATATTCTTTGTATGGTTAGAACTAGTGTCTACGTTGTGTTGGGTGTATGGTGGGGTAAGATCAAGGTGGAGTGCCCCCTTTCTTGGGGGGTCACAGGGGGACAAGAGCCCCCCTATGTGGGAGTTGGGGGGAAACGTCCCCGAAAATGTTTTTTTGACGATTTTTTGTGTCCATTTTTGGGAGGTTTTTCGACACATGGTTTTCTCCAATGGTTTTCTATTTTTGGTTAAGGAATTAGGGTTGTTGACTAATATGATTTATTGGATTAGGGTTTTGGATCCTACGGGATCCTATATGTATATTGTATTGTAAAAAATTTATGATATGAATGAATATAAAATATTCTAGTTTTCCCGGTTTGGGGGAAAAATATTTGTGTAATGTGTTTAATTTCCATTGTATCTTTTTTGTTCTTTTATTGAAAATATGTTTGCAGTAAATAATTGTACAAGGTTAAAATCTACATTTGGTATCAAAGAAATTATTGGCTTTAGGGGGATGCCTTTGTGGTTAGGAGTTTGGCTCAGGACTATGATAATCCTTTTTAGAGTGGGATATCTGTGGTATTGATTCTTCAAGTGAAAAGAAAGGGAAAGAAATTTGAAAATAGAGATCGAAAAATTTAATGGGAAAAGTTTTGAGATTTGGAATCTCAAGATGGAAGATCTGTTGGTAGACAGCTACTAGTGGATCATGGTGGATCCAGGTATTGCACCTACAAGAACATCAAAATATGACACGAAAAAGTTCGATCAGGAGGAGAAGAGAACAATCTGATTGTATCTCTCAAATTTATTATTGCTAAATGTGTCAGGGGAAGCTACAACCAAGGAGTCATGGAATAATTTGGGGAACATGTATTAGTCTAAGTCCCTAGTAAATAAATTGTTCTTGTGGAAGAATTTGTATAACATAAGGATGAGAGATGGAGAGTCGGTGACAGAGCATCTAAACACCTTCAATACTGTGGTAAGTCAGTTATTATCTATTGAGATTAAAATTTCAGATGAAGATAAGTGTATAAATTTACTATGCTCTTTACCATACTCGTGGGATGGTCTAGTTGTGACCATAGGTAGTGATACAACTACCTTGAGTTTTGATGATGTGGTATCATCCTTGATGTCGAAGGATATGAGACAAAAGAACATGGAAGGATAGAGCACAGATGCATTATTTGCAAGAGGATGCTCCCAGGAAAGAAATAGATCTAAGTCCTCAAGTGGGAGATCTAAATCTAAGGTTAGATCTAAATATCCCAGAATTTTTGTAAAGGTATGTTGTAGATGTGGAAAACAAAAGAACTTAAAAAATCAATATTGTAACACCCCCACGATGGGTGTGAATAAAAATAAAATTTTTATATTCTCATTTTCAAGCCAAATCAACTCTTGGACTCCCTACCGGGGTCCTACTAACAAATCCTCAGACCTCATTAAACCCTGACTGCGCAAACCCACATAAGATGCGAGCTTTCCCCATACGACCACAAGGTATGACCATGTGCTTATGAGAGATGCTTCTCATTTCAGGACCTTCAGGATGCAAAGCCACCCAGACTCTCACTCCCGAACTCCCGAACTCTGGTTCCCTCCCAATAAATTGGATCTATGACCCTGTGCTATCCCCTCGATCAACGACTATGATCATATCGCAATTTTGTGTATTGAGATAATGAACGTGATCCAACTCTGACTCTTTTTTCCCTAAAATCCTGATTACCATAACACCTAGCTAAACCCTCTGCCCATGTGACCGCTCAGCACAACCTGGCGCTGAGTCTTTGAGCTTGTCAGGACTTCACGTCCCACGACTTCTCATTTCCTCGAACTCTCGGGTCCTGAAATGTCGATCCCCGAGTTAGACCCTTAGCCAACTGCTAGCGCCTACCTTCTCCTTCTATCACATGACCCTGTCCTATGACCTAGGGCCAATCCATAGAGTATGTCGAGGTTTCATATACCGAGATTTCACGACTTACAAAACTGAGGGGTCTTTCCCTTTGGTCTCTTGGTCCCTGAAACGCAGAAACTCGTTCACGCTTAAACCGATGGCCCAGATCACTCTTGGATCAACGACAATGATCACGTCGTGATTTCCTGAATCGTGAGTTTGTGCGGTCCT
>JASDQU010105833.1:194500-206187 GCA_032191745.1 Picea mariana
CAGGGTTGGAACAATTCCATTCCTCAACTGTCCTTCTTACATGCAGGTAGGTGGGTAGGCCCTGGTCCAATTTTTTAAACCAGGGCTCTGATACCATGTGTAGAGACCTAAACTAATTAAGCCTAATAAAATTCATAAATTTGAATAGATAAGATTACTTCAATGCATAAACAATAAGTAATTTCTTTCATTCAACATATAAGCAACAGGAATTTAAGTTTATGAACAACATGCTAATAATTTTAAATAACCATCACATGTTCATGACAATGCGTACATAAAAATACCTTTGTCTGATGCTAAATTCCCGACCTCTGGTTGCCCTCTCTGCTGCTCTGCCCAGACTCTGCTTGATGCTTTGACCAAACCCTACCCAAAGCCGACTAACCACCCAGCCATCTAGGACCAGCCTATCCAGCTCCCTAGCTCCAGGATTCCGTGAGGATTCCTGGCCCTCGAGCCCAAAACTCTCAGCAACCTGGTGCCCCCTGCAATAGTTCACCCAACCTCCAAAACCAAACTCCAAAACCAGAAAGATATCCAACAGAAAAATTACAGTCCTCTCTTCCCAATTTTTCATAGTGCCCTTCCTGAAGGCCTTTGCCTAGTCATATCTCCCCCCATTCACTGACTCCCTACCCTCCATTAATGCCACCCACCTTATCCCTCCATTTATTACCTTATCCCTCCACTCAATGCTTTATTCCCCCCCAACATACGTAAAGTCTTATAATAAATAAATTAAAGTTATTAAACCCCTTTAACTCATTACTCAAACCTTTAATGAGTCAATTAATTAATTAATTAATCAATCAACAGATACAAACAATTAATTAATAATTAATTAATTAATTAATATTATTAAGAAATAATCATTGTTTAACTAAAACATATTAGGATAGTTAATTATCTAATTAATTATACTTGATAAACCTTAAGCAATCATTTAACTAGGGTTGTTACAACAAGAGTGGTGAAGAGAATCAAACTTGTCTGATACCATCTTTCGTCGAGATAGTGGTGAAGATCTCCCCAACCCTTCTCCAAAATATACAATGAATCTGCTACGATACCATCTATCACGTCCCCACAGTGTGCCTAGATGAATCTTACTATTGTGTTCCTCTTGAGGGTGTGTGAGACCACGACGTTTCTTGCTTCATTTCTTGGAAACACCAAGGTTACTTCATATGGACTATGCCTCTTCTCCTAGAGCATACCCATTTTTTGTTCTAGGCTACCAATGAGTCACACTCCTACTTGATGGGTGCCTAAATTGGCATACTTTTAGCACCCATCTAGTACCTTTTTGCTTACAATTTTCCACTATCATTTCCTTTTTGACAACTTCCTTATCCAATTTTTTTGCACTTTTCATTAAGGTATGAATCTTTCCCCATATGCCATTTTTATGTTATTCTTACATATTTCTTAAAGAACTTGTTACGTTCATGCACTAACATTTCTATACAGAGCAATTACAATGGTTTCCTATAGTAGATGCAGCTCCTTATAGTAGCTCCAGCTCCTTATAATGGTTGCAATTCCTCTACATTGGTGCAACTCCAAACACAATACAACTATTGCAACTCTAGTTGCACTCTCCATTGTTGCAATTCAAAGGACGACACTATTGCTGCAATTTCGAGTGTGACGTCTTTGCTGCAACTTTGAGTTCAAAGACCACCATCACAGTAGTAAAAAATACAACCGAAAGTCATGGAATGTGCCTCACATAGGAAAGCGATAGAAGGAAAGTGGACAACCAAAAGAAAAATCAATTTTCCTACCAATTGTCACTCAACTGATCTGAGTTAGAACATACTCAATAGTTACTAAAATTAAACAATATCAATGTAAACGTATGAACACTTGATTCTCATGGTTGTCCATCCATCCCTTTTTTTTACTTTAGACATCAATTGTACTATATAAACACCCTAGCTCCCTTGCACTAGGGAGGAATAATTATTCTAGCAATAGCATTCATATGTTATTGTAACTTTTCGACTTCTGCAATATAAATCCATTTCTTCTTCATGTTCGTGTAATTGTGCATAGAACATTTGTGATATTTTTATTTCATAGATCAGTGCCTTTTATAAGGGGGTAGGGCCCCCTACTTAGTCAGGTAATGCCTATATATTACCAAGTAGGATCTAGCATTTATATTTTGTTCATTTTATTTCATAGTTGTTTTTCTTTCTTAATTTGTTGCAATTCTAGATTCATAGAACCATTCATTGTAATTCAAAGTGTGGTTGATGTTCAATTTCCTTATAACATGAGTTTCACAATCTTAAGTTGCAACTTAGTGCTTGATTCAATCCTCGTAAGTTTGCAATCACATACACTACTACAATTATTTTTGTTCGCATCATTGTATCTCTATGGTTGCAACTCTGGTTTCCACAAATTGCATCATTACAACCTTTTGTGTTATCGCTTTGTTGTTTCAACTTGCATCGTTGTAAATTTTTTGCTACAACTCCACTCCTGACTTCACTTCATTTTTCTTTCATTTTGATTTATGGTAGTTGCTTTATTATTCAACAGTTTGGGATTGATATTATTTTGATTTCATGATCATCACTGGATGTATGAGCATTATAACAAGTCCAGATCATGATTATACTTGATAAAGTCACCATTAGTGTAACTTTACTTTCTGCAAGTGTGATTTACTTTCTGCAAGAGTGATTTACTTTCTGCAAGTATTATTTACTTTCCACGAGTGTGATTCACTTTCCGCAAGTGTGATTTACTTTATGCAAGATTGATTTACTTTTCACAAGTGTGATTTACTTTTCGCGAGAGTGATTTACTTTTCCTGCAAAGCGTGACATTTATCTTCCCTCAATTTGATAATTAGGATAGATTGGTGACTTAATTTAAGTATCTTGAAATCCATACTTGTAACATTAAAAGTACTACACCTCATTAGTAATTATAGCACTACGACTTGCATATACAGTTCACAATATTTCGTAAGTAAGATACGACCTCGTATTGATAATTAAATGTAAAACTCTTCAGTTGCTCACTAAGTTAATTAGGAAGTAATTGAAAAGTCTGTCATTTTTGGCATCGTTTTTGGGGAACTGTCAAAAGAAGTAGTTAATGTTTAGTTGTGTGGATTTTCATTTTAGTAAATTAAGTGTTATGATTTCTTTTCAACAATTAATAAAATCTTTTTCTAACATTTTCTATGAGCTAAGTTAGATATCAACAAGGTAGATTCATTAGTTCTTCCAAAAACTTCCGAAAAGATAACAGTGCAAGTCAATCACAAGGGAAATGAGCTCAATTAGCCAAATTACTTATCACCTACAACAAATTTTCTTTCGAAGAAGAAGCATGAAGCATCTCCTAGGGAATTAGATATTGCACAAGGGTCTCTGCACATAGAGATTCCACTTTCAGAAGAGCAGGTCAACAAACAATATCACTCTAGAGAGTTTCTTTTTCCTGAGGCACCTTTAGAAATAGAGGAAATCCCTCATAAATAAATGGCACATGAGGTTGTCAAGGAGGAACCCTCCACTTTCGGATTCCCAATAAAAGAAATAGATGAAGAGAAAAAGATGAAGAACATCCCTCATTCAAACTTAACAAACTTTCATGGGTTATCTAAAGAAGATATTGATACCTTCCTCTTCGAGTTCGATGTACTTTGCAGAAGCTACCACTATGTGACAGATGCCCATAAACTGAAAATTTTTCCTGCCACGCTTAAGAGCATTGCACTACGATGGTTCATGGGTCTTGGAAAATATATCATCTTCTCATGGGACAAAATGATGAAGAAATTTCTAGAAAAATACCAAGACTACTACAAAGATAAATAAAGAAGAGAGGAAGTCTTCAAGATGATGCAACATGAATATGAGATCCTCAAAGATTATGTTGAAAGGTTCACCTATAACCTACAAAAGGAAAAGAAAGGATATTTGGCTCCTGAGACATGACGTGTCTTATTTCTAAGAGGAGTAGGAGATGATTGTATAGAAATCCTCAACCTGATGGGTGAGGGAGATGTTTCCCAGTTACAGTATGATATTATCTTGGAACTTTGTCATAAATATTCCAGAGGCACATAAAAAATGGGAAAAGGACCAAGAGATATACTGGAAATAACAGGAAAAAATGCTAGAAATGAAGTCACAAGAGAATAAATCAGGATAATTTTAGAACACTCAATATTGACATACTTATTTCCCTGAGCTCCCAATTGAATACATTGCAGATGAAGAAGAAGGAGAAGGAAACAAAATGATCTTTGGCTATCTTTTTCCAAAAATGAAGAACAAAGCACCCATAGAAACAATGTCCATTGGATTAGACAGAGGTTTGAAGAATATGCAGTGAGGACCATGCTACTAACAAATATCCATCCTTACCAGGACTAAAATCTATCTACTAGAAAGCCAAAGAACCAGAACAATTATGTTATGTCTCTCAGAAGCAACCCCGGTACTCCAAACATCAAGGTATGTTCCAATATCAATATCAATATTTCAATTCATATTGGACTAACCCTTCCATGCAATATGCTTCTTAACCATGGGGTATTCCAAAACAACAATGGGTGGCTCCTCCTCCTCCAAACCAATTATGGAAACAAGGATGGAGAAACCTTACTATAGGAGGACCTCAACAACCTATGACACAACAACCCATGCAAGTTCTTCCTCCTCCCCAGATGTAGGCATCCACATCTGCCCCTCATCGACCACAACTACATTCAAAACCCATTCCTAACCCTAATAACAAAAGGCCAAGCCAACCAGTGCAAGCTCCTAGAATTTCTACCTACCATACTTATTCCATCTCTTCCCTTGACTATAATGATATCCATATTTGATTTGGGAAGACTCTACACAAGGACCAACCTTGCATTAGTATTAAAAATTTGAATTAGGATGTCTGAAATGAAGAATTGGAACCAAAAAAATCTCAAGAACCTTCAAAAGTTGAGAATGCCCACCCTGAACTTCAAAACCCACCCTATCCATAAAGGCTAAACCTATAAAATCCTTTTACTCATCCTGAGTTTGACTTATTGGGAGAACTCAATAATGTGTGTGTCAAAATATCGTTATTTCAATCCATCGAGGATGTGTCTATTTATTCAAAAGTGGTACAACAACTTTGTTTGAGAAAACCCAATAGGAAATGAAAGGATCCCAAAACCCTTCACGCCATGGGAAAATTGTCAGACTTAATGATGGGGGGAGTTCTCACATCTAAATACATAGATCCAGGTAGTCCAATAGTTAATGTACATATCAAGAATACTCTCGTTAGTAACACATTAATTGAACTTGGGGCTAACATCAATGTTATGAAATGTGAGACCATGCAAACCTTAGGTCTTATAGGCCTTAGGGAAACCCAAACCATACTTCAACTCACTGACAGATCAACCATTAAACCATAGGGAATCTTAGAAGGTGTAGGATCTCTATGGATTCGTGGGAATATCCCACTAAATTCATGTTCCTACAATCCAAACCCTCTCTGGGAGGGTATCCTCTAATCCTAGGATGACCTTGGATGGCCACCGTCGATGCCTACATCAGTTGTAGGTCAAGCAACATGACCATCTCCCACATGACATCCAAAAAACAATTAACCCGCTATCCTCCCGCCAAACCTAGAATAGATCTAGAAACACCATTTTGGGTTGAAAAACAAGATAGTGAGGAAGAAGGGGAATCCCATCAAGTCCTCTCCATAGATCAATACTTAGCCATAAGATATAAAATAGAGGATAAAAAAATAAATTATTTTAGAGCCTCTTCCTCTTCCTCAGGAAACAAACATATTCTTGAGTAGGTTATGCAACCAGAAACATAGGCTTATCTAGCCTCAAAAAGCATCTCACCCATCAAACATGAATCCCCTCCAGAAAAAGACCAAGGATCCCTTGCAGAAACTATATAAATTATCCCAAGGAAAACCTTGAAAATAAACTAAGGACTAACTAAACAAAAAAAAAAGAGATTAGTTAAAGTGTTGCAAAAGAACTGTGATGCCTTCGCCTAGGATTACTTTGAAATGAAGGGAATCCACCCTGACCTATGCACACATCACATGTATATTAAGGAAGGATCTTGACCCATCCACCAACCTCAGTGTCAGATGAATATGACATTGAAGGACATAGTCAAAGAAGAGCTACAAAAATTGCTTACAACCAACTTCATCTACCCAATTTATGATAGTGAATGGGTCTCCGTTCTCGTCATAGTACCAAAGAAAAAAATAAATGGAGAATTTGTTTCGACTATAGAGAACTCAAAAAAAAAACACACAAATACCATTTCCCACTCCCATTCATTGACCAGGTCCTGGATACGTTGTTTAGAAATAAATATGTTTCTTTCCTTGATGAATTTAGTGGGTATAACAAGATCCAAGTCACACCTGAAGATCAAGACAAGACAACTTTCACCTGACCTTGGGGGACATTTTCCTACCATGTTCTACCATTCGGGTTATGAAACATCCCCACCACCTTTCAATGAGTCATTATTGGTATATTCTCTGATTTAATTCATGAATGTGTGGAAATATATATGGAGGATTTCACAACATACGGGGACAAATTTTACGATGCATTGACAAACTTGGAGAAAACATTGATAAGGTGTAAATAATCAAACATTTCCCTCAACATTGAATTTTTTTTTATGATGTTAATTGATGGTATTGTACTAGGAAACTACATCTCAGCCAAAGGTATCCAAGTAGATCCAACAAAATTAGAGGCAATATTAAATTTTCCAACTCCAACTTCGCAAAAGAAGGTACAAAGTTTCTTGGGATATGTTGGTTACTACCATTGATTCATTGAAATTTGTTCACAAATTGCTCAACCATTATTTTCTTTACTTGAAAAAGATACTGAGTTTTGATGGATAGAGACATGCTAACATGTGCTCTATGAATTGAAAATCAAAGTGTCTAAAGATCTTGCCTTATGAGGACTTGATTGGTCCCTCCCATTCCATATCTCCATAGATGCATTGGACACTACCATTAAAGTTGTTCTAGGACAACTAGAAGGAAAGTACCCATATGTAGTTTACTATGTTAGTAAGAACATCTCACTCACAAAACTAAACTATACGGTAACTGAAAAAGAGTTTCTTGATGTTATTCATGCAATAAACAAGTTTAGGCATTACATTACTAAATATCTCATAATCTTACATATTGATCATGCTACTATTAAGTATTTAATGAGTAAACCAAACACCAATCGCAGGGTCACTAGATGGTTGTTTTATTACAAGAATTTGACATTACCATCTTAAATAAACCAGGAAAAGATAATGTAGTTGTTGACTTTATTTATAGAATAACATCTAATGAAAATGAACCTCCAATAGAAGATCGCTTTTCAGATGAATATCTCTTCACAATATCTACTAAATCGCCATGATTTGTAGTTATTGCTAACATTTTGGCTACAAGAAAGCTCCCACAACATCTAACTCCCAAAGAGAAAGAACTTATAGTCATGAAAAGTGAAATATTTTCATGGTTTTATGGTTGCCTATTTTACAATGGGATTGATTTGATTATAAGAATATGCGTACAAGAAGAAGAAATACATGATATACTCAAATCCTGTCATGATGGGCCATTTTGTTGATAAAAGAACTAGGTACAAGGCACTCCATCATGGGTATTATTGGCCCACATTTTTTAGGGATGCCAAAGAGTATGAAGAGGTGCAACGACTGTCAATGCATGAGTAGACCCATACAAGTAGATGAAATGTCGCTACAACCACATATGATGTTAGAACCTTTTGACAAATGGGCCATTGATTTTGTAGGACCAATAAATCCTCCTTCTCGTCGACACTCCTACATCCTTGTTTATACAGATTATGTCACAAAATGGATGGAGGAAAAATAACTTATGGAAACAACTAAACATGAAGTAGTGGATTTTCTCAATGAAGAAATATTTGTAAGGTTCAGGATACCATGAGAGATAGTGACCGACGGAGGAACTCAATTCACATCATGACTTGTCAGAGATCTGATGGACAACTATAAATCAAGAACATAGTAACAACACCATATCACCCACATGAAAATGGACAAGTAGAGGGGAATAATAATATCCTTGATGTCATTATCACTAAAACTGTTAGATTACACCTCAAATATTGGGCCATTAGATTCCTTAAAGCTTTATGGGCCTGCTAAATAACCTATAGAACTACTATAGGATGCACACCTTATGAGTTAGTGTATGGGAAAATATTAATACTTCCCATTGAGACATAAATCCAGACACTTAGGACAATAGTACAACTTGGGTTGGACCTATCAAAGGCTCATAAAATAATACTACTCCAAATTAATTAGTTGGACAAACTACAAGAGAATGTCCTACACCAAGCCACATTAATACAACATAAAAGGGCTAGATGGAATGATGGTTTTATCAAGAAAAATAAGTTCAAACATGGAGACTAGGCATTACTATTTGATTCCAGGTTCAAGGAATTTCGAGGAAAATTTCACACCAGATGGCTCGGTCCATACGATATTGATACAATATATGACAGTGGGGCCATCAAAATACATACCATAAATGAAGATAGAATCCTCTAATGGATAATGGACATAGACTTCTCTTATGCCATCAATCCATATCAAAGGAAACATTTTTTAGGAATATTGCAAATGGATGGCCCGACAATGATCTGGAACTCATTCAGGAAGAGCGAATCCTTATTGGATAATTCCCTTTCTTCTCCAAAAGAGAGAGAGAGAGAGAGAGAGAGAGAGAGAGAGAGAGAGAGAGAAGTAAAAAGTAAAAAATGTGAAAACCAGCCTCGCCTACGCATAAAAAAAATTGAAATAAATAAGAAGAGCACTTCATGGTTTCATGATGGTTATGTCATGATCCTTCTCAACTAATTTTAATAAAGAATTTATTTTTTCCTAATAATATTATTTTTTCAGGATATGCAGGGGAAAAAAATGTTCCTACAATTCTTGTTGTTGTAACTCCTTTTGCTGTGATTTTCATTGCTATAATTCCCCTTGCTACAATTTCTGTTGTTGCAACTATTCTCATTGTTGCAACTCCCCTTGTTGTAATTCCCTTTGTCACATCCATTCCTGTTGTTGCAACTCCTTTTGCTACAATTCCCTTTGCCACAACTATTCTTGTGGCTACAACTTCTTTTGTTGCAACTCCCTTTTCTGCAACTATTGTTGTTGGGAAATAATACCCTATGGACTAACAAGCTAGGGCTAGGCTTGCATGTAGATGTTGACCTTAAAGAAATGACCTTTTAACCTACCACCCAAAACTTTAAACCCCCTTTTACGATACATGCATGGAAAGGAACTACTAACCTTTTTACTGATGTTTGGCGTAGATCCTCCATTGCGCTCTTGACTGCTTGCTCGTGCGGCTCCTTCCAAAGTTAATCTGCAATCAAGACAAAACACTACGCATGCATGCTATTTTTCTACTTGAGGGTTAGAAATTAAGCATAAATTACACAAATCACAAATAACTCATGCATTGGGACAGGAAAAGTAATCTTTTATTATCTTCACAATGAATCAACTTACAATTTTGAAGTCGAGACTGGCCACCGCTCCTTGATCCTGATCCTGGGCTCCTCCTATTCTTTGTCCTCCAACTACTTTGCGTTAATTCTTCTTAGGCTTGATGAAAGGATAAAGGGTTGGGACAAATGGACTTGGCAATTGGGCAGAGTTTCTTTGCTATATTTTTCCTCCTCCAAATGGTACCCCTACCCCTTCTTTTATAGGCTAGAAGGAGCTAGGGTTTTGGACGAACTCTCGGCCATGCATGGCTAGGAGTTTCAGTTAACTGACCCATAGATTTTTGTCCCGTCGGCAACTTTCCTGTTTTTGTGCTTTGTTAGGTAAACGCGGGCTATAATAGGCCTGCCAGCGTTCAAACACATGTAGTAGTAGGCCTGCCAGCGTTCCAACGCATGCAATAGTGGCTTAGGGCGCATGTACCTTTACCCAAGAGGTTTTTTAAAGAGGTTTTTCAGCAGATGTTTTGGCAATGAAGGGAATGAGTTGGCCTGATGCCAGGTAAGCATGTATGGTGCAATTTAGGGTTATAACAGATGCCCCCTAATGTGTGAGGTCATAAGAGCATCTGATGGCTGAAATACATTACCAATTCTTTACCAATCTGTACTGATATGTTGAATGAGTGAGCCCAAGAATCAGGAATCAGGAGGTGTCGTCTGCAAAAAAATATCAAATGTCTCACTGAGGCGGGCATACCCATGCTCGGGATAAAATAGAACCATGGCTACCAATCAAATACACTGTAGATCCATGTCAAACAACTATGAAGAGTAGCCGCGAATAATACACAGCGGAGCTACATCTCGAAATCAGAAAGATATACATATAAAGTATCCATCTCCCAGAAGCTGATTTGGCCTGATGGTTGTACTTCAGAGCTCGAGAAACAACTTCAAAATCTTCTAAAACTTGGGTAGGATTGTAATATGAGTGTACAACTGCACTACCCAGAGGTCTTCAACGGCTCATCGGTTATGGACTTGATAATCTTGATGATTGGACTGAAGGCTTCAGTGATTTCGAACAAGGACTTGATTGGATGTTCAAGATGGCTGGGTATGCGGACAAGAGACATATTGCAGAGGGGCCGACTCAGGATTAGTGACAAACTTCCCTTGGACAATAGCATGACAAGTGATAAGAATCAGGCAACATATCTGGTAATCATAAGTCTACGAAGCAGGAGGCAACACAAACTCTCCATATGTTTGGAAGAGTAACCGAACGGTGGAGGACACAACTCTATATAGCGAGAAAAGCTTCCTAAGGTCGTACTACATCCCATAGTCTGATAATCAAACGGACAGATGTGCTTTATCCAAGGGAGACTCATTATGCTGCTAATAAAGAAAAGACTTCTCCCATCCTCTTTTTGGGGTATATTTGATTTTTTTGTTCTTTTTGATGATTTTGAAAAAGAATAAAGGAATGTTATGTTACAATGGAGGAACGAGGACTGCAAACATACAAGCTCAAGGCACAAGGACAAGACTAATGTTCTGGTGAAATTATACTCGGGAAAAATCCTCTAGCGGCCAAAGGTGTTAAGATGCAAAAGCAACTGTTACAAGGATGATGGGTAAGGTATGCGAATGCGGTTGATAGAACACACAATGGTAATGTCCTTCAATGTAAGATTAATGAGCCCAGAGAAGGTAAGCTCAGTGGTTTTTCATATTTAGAGAGTCTGAAAAAGCATAAAAGGAGACTCCACTGGGGTACCTTTTTCAAAGATAGTCCAGTCGGTTCGAAAAAGGGATAAACTAGCACCGATTAGACGTCAATTCAAAACCATTTTAACGAGTGTGACAATGACAAGATCACTCGGCCATTTTTTCATTTTTAAGGAGTCTGAAAAAAGATTAACTATGGACTTCGTCAGGAAATTTCTTA
Organism: Picea mariana; assembly: GCA_032191745.1. NCBI lineage: Eukaryota > Viridiplantae > Streptophyta > Pinopsida > Pinales > Pinaceae > Picea > Picea mariana. Next base: position 206,008 of record JASDQU010105833.1, read on the forward strand.
TGGACCAGTTTAACGAGTGTGAAAGAATAAGGTCACTCAGCGATCTTTTCAATTTTAGGGAGTCTGAAAAGAGTTTAACTATGGACTCTGGGGGGGTTTCTTTTTCATAAATTTAGTCCCTCAGGCCCGAAAAAGGAATAAAATTATACCTGAGGATACTCTTCTAAAGAATGGGAATTT
>JASDQU010105833.1:212392-224452 GCA_032191745.1 Picea mariana
TAATAATTTTAAATAACCATCACATGTTCATGAAAATGCGTACATAAAAATACCTCTATCTGATGCTAAATTCCCGACCTCTGGTTTCCCTCTCTGCTTCTCTGCCCAGACTCTACTTGATGCTCTGACCAAACCCTGCCCAAAACTGACTAACCACCTAACCAGCTAGGACTAGCTTATCCAGCTCCCTAGCTTCAGGATTCTATGAGGATTCCTGGCCCCCGAGCCCAAAACTCCCAGCAACCTGGTGCCCTCTGCAATAGTTCACCCAACCTCCAAAACCAAACTCCAAAACCAGAAAGATATCCAACAGAAAAATTACAGTCCTCTCCTCCCAATTTTTCACAATGCCCTTCCTGAAGGCCTCTGCCTAGTCATATCTCCCCCCATTCACCGACTCCCTACCCTCCATTAATGCCACCCACCTTGTCCCTCCATTTATTACCTTATCCTTCCCTTTATTACCTTATCCCTCCACTCAATGCTTCATTCCCCCCACCCCCCACATACGTAAAGTCTTATAATAAATAAATTAAAGTAATTAAGCTTCTTTAACTCATTACTCAAACCTTTAATGAGTCAATTAATTAATTAATTAATCAATCAACAGATACAAACAATTAATTAATAATTAATTAATTAATTAATATTATTAAGAAATAATCATTGTTTAACTAAAACATATTAGGATAATTAATTATCTAATTAATTATACTTGATAAACGTTAAGCAATCATTTAACTAGGGTTGTTACAACAAGAGTGGTGAAGAGCACCAAACTTCTCTGATACCATCTGTCGTCGAGATAGTGGTGAAGATCTCCCCAATCCTTCTCCAAAATATACAATGAATCTGCTATGATACCATCTATCACGTCCCCACAGTGTGCCTAGATGAATCTTACTATTGTGTTCCTCTTGAGGGCGTGTGACACCATGACGTTTCTTGCTTCATTTCTTGGAAACACCAAGGTTACTTCATATAGACTATGCCTCTTCTCCTAGAGCATACCCATTTTTTTTCTAGGCTACCAATGAGTCACACTCCTACTTGACGGGTGCCTAAATTGGCATACTTTCAGCACCCATCTAGTAACTTTTTATTTACAATTTTCCACTATCATTTCCTTTTTGACAACTTCCTTGTCCAATTTTTTTGCACTTTTCATTAAGGTATGAATCTTTCCCCATATGCCATTTTTATGTTATTCTTACATATTTCTTAAAGAACTTGTTACGTTCATGCACTAACATTTTTATACAGAGCAATTACAATGGTTTCCTACAGTAGATGCAACTCCTTACAGTAGCTCCAGCTCCTTATAATGGTTGCAATTCCTCTACATTGCTGCAACTCCAAACACAATACAACTATTGCAACTCTAGTTTCACTCTCCATTGTTGCAATTCAAAGGATGACACTGTTGCTGCAATTTCGAGTGTGATGTATTTGATGCAAATCTGAGTGCAAAGACCACCATCACAGTAGTAAAAAATACAATCAAAAGTCATGGAATGTGCCTCGCATAGGAAAGTGATAGAAGGAAAGTGGACAACCAAAATAAAAATCAGTTTTCCTACCAATTGTCACTCAACTGATCTGAGTTAGAACATACCCAATATTTACTAAAATTCAACAATATCAATGTAAACATATGAACAGTCGATTCTCATGGTTGTCCATCCATCCCTTTGTTTTACTTTAGACATCAATTGTACTATATAAACACCCTAGCTCCCTTGCACTAGGGAGGGATAATTATTCTAGCAATAACATTCATATGTTATTGTAACTTTTCGACTTCTGCCATATAATTTCATTTCTTCTTCATGTTCGTGTAATGGTGCATAGAACATTCGTGCTATTTTTATTCCATAGATCAGTTCCTTTTCTAAGGGGGTAGGCCCCCCTACTTAGACAGGTAATGCCTATATATTACCAAGTAGGATCTAGCATTTATATTTTGTTCATTTTATTTCATAGTTGTTTCTCTTTCTTAATTTGTTGCAATTCCAGATTCATAGAACCATTCATTGTAATTCAAAGTGTGGTTGATGTTCAATTTCCTTATAAGGAGAGTTTCACAATCTTAAGTTGCAACTCAGTGCTTGATTCAATCCTCGTAAGTTTGCAATCACATACACTACTACAATTATTTTTGTTCGCATCATTGTATCTCTATGGTTGCAACTCTGGTCAACTGATCTGAGTTAGAACATACCCAATATTTACTAAAATTCAACAATATCAATGTAAACATATGAACAGTCGATTCTCATGGTTGTCCATCCATCCCTTTGTTTTACTTTAGACATCAATTGTACTATATAAACACCCTAGCTCCCTTGCACTAGGGAGGGATAATTATTCTAGCAATAACATTCATATGTTATTGTAACTTTTCGACTTCTGCCATATAATTTCATTTCTTCTTCATGTTCGTGTAATGGTGCATAGAACATTCGTGCTATTTTTATTCCATAGATCAGTTCCTTTTCTAAGGGGGTAGGCCCCCCTACTTAGACAGGTAATGCCTATATATTACCAAGTAGGATCTAGCATTTATATTTTGTTCATTTTATTTCATAGTTGTTTCTCTTTCTTAATTTGTTGCAATTCCAGATTCATAGAACCATTCATTGTAATTCAAAGTGTGGTTGATGTTCAATTTCCTTATAAGGAGAGTTTCACAATCTTAAGTTGCAACTCAGTGCTTGATTCAATCCTCGTAAGTTTGCAATCACATACACTACTACAATTATTTTTGTTCGCATCATTGTATCTCTATGGTTGCAACTCTGGTTTCCACAAATTGCATCATTACAACCTTTTGTGTTATCGCTTTGTTGTTGCAACTTGCATCATTGTAACTTTTTTGCTGTAACTCCACTCCTAACTTCACTTCATTTTTCTTTCATTTTGATTTATGGTAGTTTCTTTATTATTCAACAGTTTGGGATTGATATTATTTTGATTTCACGATCATCACTGGATGTTTGAGCATTATAACAAGTCCAGATCATGATTATACTTGATAAAGTCACCATTAGTATAACTTTACTTTTTGCAAGAGTGATTTACTTTCTGCAAGAGTGATTTACTTTCTGCAAGTATTATTTACTTTCCACGAGTGTGATTCACTTTCCGCAAGTGTGATTTACTTTATGCAAGATTGATTTACTTTTCACAAGTGTGATTTACTTTTCGCGAGAGTGATTTACTTTTCCTGCAAAGCGTGACATTTATCCTCCCTCAATTTGATAATTAGGATAGCTTGGTGACTTAATTTAAGTATCTTGAAATCTAGACTTGTAACATTAAAAGTACTACACCTCGTTAGTAATTATAGCACTACGACTTGCATATACAGTTCTCAATATTTCGTAAGTAAGATATGACCTCATATTGATAATTAAATGTAAAACTCTTCAGTTGCTCACTAAGTTAATTAGGAAGTAATTGAAAAGTCTGTCATTTTTGGCATCGTTTTTGGGGAACTGTCAAAACAAGTAGTTAATGTTTAGTTGTGTGGATTTTCATTTTAGCAAATTAAGTGTTATGATTTCTTTTCAACAATTCATAGAATCTTTTTCTAACATTTTCTATGAGATAAGTTAGAGATCAACAAGGTAGATTCATTAGTTCTTCCAAAAACTCCTGAAAAGATAACAGTGCAGGTCAATCACAAGGGAAAGGAGCTCAATTAGCCAAATTACTTATCACCTACAACAAATTTTCTTTCGAAGAAGAAGTATGAAGCATATCCTAGGGAATTAGATATTGCACAATGGTCTCTACACATAGAGGTTCCACTTTTAGAAGAGCATGTCAACAAACAATATCACTCTAGAGAGTTTCTTTTTCATGAGGCACCTTTAGAAATAGAGGAAATCCCTCATAAATAAATGGCACATGAGGTTGTCAAGGAGGAACCCTCCACTTTCGGATTCCCAGTCAAAGAAATAGATGAAGAGAAAAAGATGAAGAACATCCCTCATTCAAACTTAACAAACTTTCATGAGTTATCTAAAGAAGATCTCGATACCTTCCTCTTCGAGTTCGATGTACTTTGCAGAAGCTACCACTATGTGCCAGACGCCCATAAATTGAAAATTTTTCCTGCCATGCTTAAGAGCATTGCACTACGATGGTTCATGGTTCTTGGAAAATATATCATCTTCTCATGGGACCAAATGACGAAGAAATTTCTAGAAAAATACCAAGACTACTACAAAGATAAATAAAGAAGAGAGGAAGTCTTCAAGATGATGCAACATGAATATGAGAGCCTCAAAGATTATGTTGAATGGTTCACCTATAACCTACAAAGGGAAAAGCAAGGATATTTGGCTCCTGAGACATGACATGTCTTATTTCTAAGAGGAGTAGGAGATGATTGTATAGAAATCCTCAACCTGATGGGCGAGGGAGATGTTTCCCAATTAGAGTATGATATTATCTTGGAACTTTGTCATAAATATTCCAGAGGCACATCAAAAATGGGAAAAGGACCAAGAGATATATTGGAAATAACAGGAAAAATGCTAGAAATGGAGTCACAAGAGAATAAATTAGGATCATTTTAGAACACTTCAATATTGACATACTTATTTCCCTAAGCTCCCAATTGAATACATTGCAGATGAAGAAGAAGGAAAAGGAAACAAAATGATCTTTGGCTATCTTTTTCCCAAAATGAAGAATAAAGCACCCATAGAAAAAATATCCATTGGATTAGACAGAGGTTTGAAGAATATGCAATGAGGACCATGCTACTAACAAATATCCATCTTTACCAGGACTAAAATCTATCTCCCAGAAAGCCAAAGAACCAGAACAATTATGTTATGTCTCTCAGAAGCGACCCAAGTACTCCAAACATCAAGGTATGTTCCAATATCAATATCAATATTTCAATTCATATTGGACTAACCGTTCCATGCAATATGCTTCTTAACCATGGGGTATTCCAAAACAACAATGGGTGGCTCCTCCTCCTCCAAACCAATTATGGAAACAAGGATGGAGAAACCTTACTATAGGAGGACCTCAACAACCTATGACACAACAACCCATGCAACTTCTTCCTCCTCCATAGATGTAGGCATCCACATCTGCCCCTCATCAACCACAACTACATTCAAGACCCATTCCTAACCCTAATAACGAAAGGCCAAGCCAACCAGTGCAAGCTCCTAGAATTTCTACCTACCATACTTATTCCATCTCTTCCCTTGACTATAATGATATCCATATTCGATTCGGGAAGACTCTACACAAGGATCGACATTGCATTAGTATTACAAATTTGAATGAGGATGTCTGAAATGAAGAATTGGAACCAAAACAATCTCAAGAACCTTCAAAAGTTGAGAATGCCCACCCTGAACTTCAAAACCCACCCTATCCATGAAGGCTAAACCTAGAAAATCATTTTACTCATCCTGAGTTTGACTTATTGGGAGAACTCAAGAATGTGTCAAAATATCGTTATTTCAATCCATCGAGGATGTGTCTATTTATTCAAAAGTGGTACAACAACTTTGTTTGAGAAAACCCAGTAGGAAACGAAAGGATCCCAAAACCCTTCACACCATGGGACAACTGTCAGACTTAATGATGGGGGGAGTTCTCACAACTAAATACACAGATCCAGGCAGTCTAATAGTTAATGTGCATATAAAAAATACTATCGTTAGTAACACATTAATTGAAATTGGTGCTAACATCAATGTTATGACATGCGAGACCATGCAAACCTTAGGTCTTATAGGCCTTAGGTAAACCCAAACCATACTTCAACTCACTGATAGATCAACCATTAAACCATAGGGAATCTTAGAAGGTGTAGGATCTCTATGGATTCGTGGGAATATCCCGCTAAATTCATGGTCCTACAATCCAAACCCTCTCTGGGAGGGTATCCTCTAATCCTAGGATGACCTTGGATGGCCATCGTCGATGCCTACATCAGTTGTAGATTAGGAAACATGACCATCTCCCACATGACTTCCAAAAAACAATTAACCCGCTATCCTCTCGCCATACCTAGAATAGATCTAGAAACACCACTTTGGGTTGAAAAAGAAGATAGTGAGGAAGAAGGGGAATCCCATCAATTCCTCTCCATAGATCAATACTTAGCCATAAGATATAAAATAGAGGATAACAAAATAAATTATTTTAGAGCCTCTTCCTCTTCCTCAGGAAACAAACATATTCTTGAGCAGGTTATGAAATCAGAAACATAGGCTTATCTAGCCTCAACAAGCATCTCACCTATCAAACACGAATCCCCGCCAGAAAAAGACCAAGGATCCCTTGCAGAAACTATATAAATTATCCCAAGGAAAACCTTGAAAATAAACCAAGGACTAACTAAACAAAAAAAAGAGTGATTAGTTAAAGTGTTGCAAAAGAACTGTGATGCCTTCGCCTAGGATTACTTTGAAATGAAGGGAATCCACCCTGACCTATGCACACATCACATGTATATTAAGGAAGGATCCTAACCCATCCACTAACCTCAGTGTCACATGAATATGACATTGAAGGACATAGTCAAAGAGGAGCTACAAAAATTGCTTACAACCAACTTCATCTACCCAATTTATGATAGTGAATGGGTCTCCCTTCTAGTCATAGTACCAAAGAAAAAAAATAAATGGAGAATTTGTTTCGACTATAGAGAACTCAAAAAAGAAACACACAAAGACCATTTCCCACTCCTATTCATTGACCAGGTCCTGGATACATTGTTCCGAAAGAAATATGTTTCTTTCCTTGATGAATTTAGTGGGTATAACAAGATCCAAGTCACACCTGAAGATCAAGACAAGACAACTTTCACCTAACCTTGGGGGAAATTTTCCTACCATGTTCTACCATTCAGGTTATGAAACACACCCACCACCTTTCAATGAGTCATTATTGGTATATTCTCTGATTTAATTCATGAATGTGTGGAAATATATATGGAGGATTCCACAACATACGGGGAAAATTTTTATGAGGCATTGGCAAACTTGGAGAAAACATTGATAAGGTGTAAATAATCAAACATTTCCCTCAACATTGAATTCTTTTTTATGATGTTAATTGATGGTATTGTACTAGGAAACTGCATCTCAGCCAAAGGTATCCAAGTAGATCCAACAAAATTAGAGGCAATACTGAATTTTCCAACTCCAACTTCGCAAAAGAAGGTACAAAGTTTCTTGGGATATGTTGGTTACTACCATTGATTCATTGAAATTTGTTCACAAATTGCTCGTCCATTATTTTCTTTACTTGAAAAAGATATTGAGTTTTCATGGATAGAGACATGCTAACATGTGCTTGATGAATTGAAAATCAAAGTTTCTAAAGCTCTTGCTTTATGAGGACTTGATTGGCCCCTCCCATTCCATATCTCCATAGATGCATTGGACACTACCATTAAAGTTGTTCTAGGACAACTAGAAGGAAAGGACCCATATGCAGTTTACTATGTCAGTAAGAATATCTCACTCACAAAACTAAACTATACGGTAACTGAAAAAGAGTTTCTTGATGTTATTCATGCAATAAACAAGTTTAGGCACTACATTACTAAATATCTCATAATCTTACATATTGATCATGCTGCTATTAAGTATTTAATGAATAAACCAAACACCAATCGCAGGGTCACTAGATGGTTGTTTTATTACAAGAATTTGACATTACCATCTTAAATAAACTAGGAAAAGATAATGTAGTTGTTGACTTTATTAATAGAATAACATCTAATGAAAATGAACCTCCAGTAGAAGATCGCTTTTTCAGATGAATATCTCTTCACAATATCTACTAAATCGCCATGATTTGTAGTTATTGCTAACATTTTGGCTACAAGAAAGCTCCCACAACATCTAACTCCCAAAGAGAAATAAATTATAGTCACGAAAAGTGAAATATTTTCATGGATTTATGGTTGCCTATTTTACAATGGGATTGATTTGATTATAAGAATATGTGTACAAGATGAAGAAATACATGGTATACTCAAATCCTGTCACGATGGGCCATTTTGTTGATAAAAGAACTAGGTACAAGGCACTCCATCATGGGTATTATTGGCCCACAGTTTTCAGGGATGCCAAAGAGTATGTGAAGAGGTGCGACAACTATCAACACATGATTAGATCCATACAAATAGATGAAATGTCTCTACAACCACATATGATATTAGAACCTTTTGACAAATGGGCCATTGATTTTGTGGGACCAATAAATCCTCCTTCTCATCGACACTCCTACATCCTTGTTTATACAGATTATGTCACAAAATGGATGGAGGAAACATAACTTATGGAAACAACTAAACATGAAGTAGTGGATTTTCTCCATGAAGAAATATTTGTAAGGTTTAGGATACCATGAGAGATAGTGACCAACAGAGGAACTCAATTCACATCACGACTTGTCAGAGATCTGATGGAAAACTATAAATCAAGAACATAGTAACAACACAATATCACCCACATGAAAATGGACAAGTAGAGGGGAATAAAAATATCCTTGATGTCATTATCACTAAAACTGTCAGATTACACCTCAAATATTGGGCCATTAGATTCCTTAAAGCTTTATGGGCCTGCTAAATAGCCTAGAGAACTACTACAGGATGCACACCTTATGAGTTAGTGTATGGGAAAATATTAATACTTCCCATTGAGACATACATACAGACACTTAGGACAATAGTACAACTTGGGTTGGACCTATTAGAGGCTCATAAACAAATACTACTTCAAATTAACGAGTTGGACAAACTACAAGAGAATGTCCTACACCAAGCCGCATTAATACAACATAAAAGGGCCAGATGGAATGATGATTTTATCAAGAAAAATAAGTTCAAACATGGAGACTAGGCATTACTATTTGATTCCAGGTTCAAGGAATTTCGAGGAAAATTTCACACCAGATGGCTCGGTCCATATGATATTGATACAATATATGACACTGGGGCCATCAAAATACATACCATAGATGAAGATAGAATCCTCTAATGGATAATGGACATAGACTTCGCTTATGCCATCAATCCATATCAAAGGAATCATTTTTTAGGAATATTGCAAATGGATGGCCCGACAGTGATCTGGAACTCATTCAGGAAGAGTGAATCCTTATTGGGTTATTCCTTTTCTTCTCCAAGAGAGAGAGAGAGAGAGAGAGAGAGAGAGAGAAAGAGAGAGAGAGAGAGAGAAGTAAAAAGTAAAAAATGTGAAAACCAGCCTAGCCTACGCATAAAAAAAATTGAAATAAATAAGAAGGGTACTTCATGGTTTCATGATGGTTATGTCATGATCCTTCTCAACTAATTTTAATAAAGAATTTATTTTTTCCTAATAATCTTATTTTTTCAGGATATGCAAGGGAAAAAAATGTTCCTACAATTCTTGTTGTTGTAACTCCTTTTGCTGTGATTTTCATTGCTAAAATTCCCCTTGCTACAGTTTCTGTTGTTGCAACTATTCTCATTGTTGCAACTCCCCTTGTTGTAATTCCCTTTGTCACATCCATTCCCATTGTTGCAACTCCTTTTGCTACAATTCCCTTTGCCACAACTATTCTTGTGGCTACAACTTCTTTTGTTGCAACTCCCTTTTCCGCAACTATCCTTGTTGTTGCAACTTCCTCTCCATAACTCCCTTTGTTGCAACTTTAATTGTTGAAACTCCACTTGTAGCTCTGCTTCATTTTCCAAACCTCCCCCGCTCATTTCCATTATTGTAACTGTCATTGCTTCAAATCCACTTGCAACTATGCTTCATTTTCCAAACCTCTCCCCTCTCATTTCTGTTGTTGCAGCTCTGTTGCTGCAACTTTGCTTGCAGTGTTACTTTATTTTTTTCACTTCTTTCCCACACCTTTCATCCACACCAATGATGTTGCAATTCCCATATACACCACTAATTCCATACCACCGGTTGTTTCAACTCTCAGTACTACAACTTCATCAATGAAAATCACATTGTTGTGATTCTGCTAGCTGCTTCCAATTTATGTGTGTTGTCGTTCCTGCACTTCTGATGGATGAAACAAGTGAAGAAGATGTTGAAACTTTGGTTAATCCATTGATGTGACTCTACTTTCATCGCCATAAATCCACAAACATTGTGCTCATATCACCACGTGAGGGAAGAAGAGACAGGTACAATTTTCAATAAGAATGGGTAATGAGTAGTTTTAAATGACACGTGTTATATTATCATTCCACCATAACCGCTACCTTAGACCATCATTTCCATATCTACAACCTTGCATTACCATATCCACCACCATTATTTTCACAATTTGAAATTCCCCACCTGATTAACACCTGTCTCATGTGAAAACACGAGAAATCAGAGTTAGTAGGAAGAAGGAACCATGGGGTGATCATTGATACATAGGGCACCTACATAAGCATTGTTACTCGAGGCCTATCACCACATTCAAGAAATTTTGAAAAAGCTCAGTTCGATGTGTAGATTTTAACCTTGTACAATTGTTTACTGCAAACATATTTTCAATAAAAGAACAAAAATATGCAATGGAAAATACACATATTACATAGAGATTTTCCCCTTAGAAACCCAAACCGGCAAAACCAACATATTCTATATTCATTCATATCATACATTGTTTACAATACAATATACAGATAGGATCCCGTAGCATCCCAAAACCTAATCCAATAAATCAGATTAGTCAACAACCCCGATTCCTTAACCATAAATATAAAACCATCGAAGAAAATCATGTGCTGAAAAAAAGACCAAAATGGATGCAAAAAACTGCCATTTTTTTTTTCTTTGGGGGTGCTTCCCTCGAACCCCCCTGTAGGGTGGCTCTTGCCCCCCATTGACCCCCTAAGAAAGGGGTCGCTTCACTTGCTATTACCCCCCTATGCCCCCAACACAATGTAGATTCTAATTCTAACCATGCAAATAATATAACACATACCCAACATTATTCCACTTGTTGTTTGATTTGCATAGAGGGGATTACAAGGTTACATAGTCAACAATCCAGGGAAACAATCCCCATAGATTCTCTACACCAATATAACTTCTCAATGCTCATAGATTTTGTTAATGAATATGCAACATTATTCAAAGTGTCCACCTTCATCAACAACACCTTCTTTTATTCAACCATGTCTCTCACAAAGTGATATTGAACATCAATATGGTTCATCTTTGAATGATAAGTTGGGTTCTTTGCCAGAAAAATTGCACTCTGACTGTCACAATATATCCTTACAACTTGTTGTACCAACCCAATACTTGAACACAATATTTGAAACCATACTGATTCCTTTCCTTCATGAGTGGCTGCCATGTATTCAACTTCTATAGTTAAAAGTGCCACTATAGACTGTCTTTTTCTCATCCAATTGATTACTCCTCAAAGAAAGTTAAACACATACCCGCTTGTAGATCTTATATGATCTAGATCTCCATCCCAATCTGCATCCACAAATCCATGTATGTCCAACACTCTATCCAAACCTAGTCTTCCTTGGTAGCACAATCCATAACTAGTAGTACCACACAAATACCTGAAAACTCTATTTATTGTTGTCCAATGCTCCTTCTGTGGTTTTGACATACACCTACTCAAAACTCCCACTTCATGTGCAATGTCCGGTCTAGTACAAATCATTGCATACATCAAACTACCAACCACACTCGCATATGGAACATGAGACATGTCCTCCTCCTCTTCCTGTGTCTTGGGACACTGATCCACAGATAACTTTACACCTACATGAATAAGGACCTTAACCAATTTGCATTCCTACATATTAAACCTCTGCAATATTATCTTGACATATTTTCTCTAATTTTACCAGAGTTTCCTGTTTTTCTGATCTCTTTTAATTTCCATGCCCAAACTAAATTTTGTAGCACCAAGATCCTTCATGTCAAATTTAGAGGACAACTAAGTTTTCACATCCTGGATAATCTCCTTGTTGTTTCCTATCATCAACATGTCATCCACATACAAGAACAAATAAATCAAATGATCACCAATTAATTTAAA
>JASDQU010105834.1:16173-29490 GCA_032191745.1 Picea mariana
GAGAGTGGTTGTAGAAATTGCGATTGAGGTAATTGGTTTGGGAACGAGGGTTGTTGTCCTCTCCAATTTGGATTCCATTGGTTCAGATACGGTTGTTGTTGTTGTGGAGGCCAAGGAGTCCACATTGACGGGTCAACAAAGGGAGGGTTAGTTTGTTGCATGGGTGGGTAATTCATTTGATTTAGGTATTGCATTTGATTATAGGGAGGGTAATTCATTTGATTAAAAGAAGGATAGTTATTCCAACGATTAGAAGATGTAAATCGCATATTAGGATTCATACCTTGTCCCTGCGGTTGCCATTGCCTTCTCTATGTCAACAGATAGACAACTTCAGCTTCTTCATCAGTTGGTTGTAATGCTGCCTTGATCCCTGGTAAAGAAGGACATTGATGAGTTTCATGATCTTTATCACGGATGGTGTAGATTGTCTTTTTGTCCAAAGGGAATTCCCTTCGTGGGTGCTTGTCTCCGCATTTAGAACAAAAGATGGATAGAGCTTCTTCTACTTCGGCTTGTTTCTTTTGAATCTGTAGGGTATCAATTTGTGAGGCAAAAGAGGTTAACATTTCAGTTTTAAAACCTTCAAGTAAATTACCTATTTCGGCTCTTGTTTCTCCCCCACTGGCTGATTTTTGAACTCTTGAAAATGTAGTATCCTTGCTATTTGATTTGTTCCTTGAAGCTCCTCTTGAACATCTTTTACATAGGTTAACAATCTCATCATATGATTCTTTAGATATGTCCCCTTTTCCAAGCATATTCAACATATCTAGACAGTCATCCCTGACTCCTTTTAATAATATTGTTTTAAGAATATCTTTACTTACATCGGGGTGACTGGATCTTTGTAGATTATACCGTAGCCTTTCTACAAAGTCCTCGAGTTTTTCATCCTCTTTCTGTATCATCTTAAATAGTTCTTCCCTTTTTTGTCTTCTTCGGCAATAGTCCTGGTATTTATGCATGAATTTCTATTTCATATGATCCCATGTTGTGATTACATGGCCTCCAAGAATCATGAACCATCTTAGTGCATTTCCTTTCAATGTTGCTGGGAATAGATTTAATTTTTGAGCATTGGAAATGTAATCATAACTTCTGCATAATATGTCAAACTCAAAAAGGAATTCATCAGGATCTTCTGAAGATAGACCATAAAAGTTAGGTAGTGCTGAGAATGGAATGTTCTTCATGGGAGCTACCCCTCTAGGAAGATCACCNGGAAAAAAATATTTCATCATTTACCTCTCTTTCAGGACCTGCCTGTTCTTCATGATGTAATTTTTCATTGTTCTCATCCATGTTTTCTTATGTTTTCTCCCCTGCTATGCTTTCTCTTTCCTCAATGTTTCCTACTGGTTTATCGACTGTCTCAGGACTCTAAACCTCTTTCCTTGTTTCAAAGTTTGCTTGAAAGGAAGGTTGAGATTTTGGTTTCTGAGAGTTTGGTCATTGAGGAGCAACAGATTCAGATTTTGATATAATCTCGTCAATATAATTTTTTCTTCCACCTCTTCCTCTACCCCTTCCACCTGTAGGGTCAGTTTCTTTGTGGTCTCCATGTCCTCTCATGCAATCTTTATATCTGAAAGAACATAAGTTCTTTTGAAATCTATAATTACCTTCCCCAGCAACGACGCCAAAATGTTGGTCATTATAATAGCTTATTTAACTAAACAATCAAGTGCTACATAAATTCTCAACCCAGGGAAGTTTTTTTATTTCAAAGGTAATCACACACTGTATATTCTCAATCTCAAAAGAAATCTAGAGTTTTAGTAAAAATATACTAATCACACCTTGCCTTGAATAAACTGAAGTTCTACTTTGAATTACAGAAAAGCAACCTACCTATTGCAGAGTTCAAAGTTTAAAGAAATAATTATCCAAAGAATCCTGGATTACATTGGGAAATAACAACCTAGGAAATAAATCTTTCAAGATACTGCAAAAGGAAAGACCAACTATTCTGTAACAGAGAACATGACCCTATTCCCCAAGTAGGAATCTTTAGCACCTGTTTCCGATCATCACACTTTCATGAACTCATTACTAATCAAAATAATTGACACACACTGAAGGCTAAATAACTCTTACAGAGAATAGGACCCTATTCCCCAAGCAGGAATCTGCAGCACTTGTTTCTGATTAGCACACTTTCATGAACTCATTACTAATAAAAAATTATTGACATGCACTGAAGACTAACTAACTCTTAACAGAGAACAGGACCCTATTCCCCAAGCAGGAATCTTCAGCACCTTTCTCCGATTAGCACACTTTCATAAATTCACCAAACAAGATTGCTAACTAGAATGATTAACAGTTACTCAAGCATGAATCATATGAAAACAATGTAACAATTAGTAAAGCAGAGTTTCAACAAGACAGAGTTTAGTAAAGAAGTGTTTCAACAAAACAGAGTTCAGTAAAGTAGTGTTTCAGCAAAACAGAATTTAATCAAGGCATGAACAGAAATAACACTAACACACTACAAAGTTAATGGGTGAATCTTGTGAAGAAGGTGGGCCCTCCCTTCTCACAAGATTCCCCTGAAACAAAAAGAACTAGAAAGAAATGCTCAGAACAGTTTTTTTATTCATCTGTCAACTGTATCATATTACAATGTCTGAAGTACAACACGTCCTTCTCTGTAAATCCTTTCTTAGCCAAAAATAAGGGTCCTCTCTAATGATGATTTCCTCTTATTTAAAGAGGAGAATCCCCTCGATACAATTTGATCATCAAATTACATGTGTACATTTGAATCCTATTCTTAGTCAAATCTGATCTCTATACTAGAATAGGATATCCTGGTCTGCTGTAACAAAATGCTATTACAATAGTTGAAAATATGTTGAGTGGAGTGTTGTTGTTGCGGCTGGAGTAACAGCTTCTTTATTTATCTTCTCGTTACTGTTGTTGTATGTTGTTTCGGCATCGCAAATCGCGGGCTGTTTTAGCAACGGGATTTGCGTTCTGACTGTTTTAGCAACGTGGTCACATAGCAACGATGGTTAATTCTGGCTCAAGGTGCGGCTGTTGTGGTCAATGTAACAGCTTTGTGTTGTTGTTTCAGCATCATAGACCACGGAAAGTGTAACAAATTTTTCTTGTGGAGTTTTTGTTTTAGCATCGTAGACCACGGAGACTGTAACAACTTCTTCTTGTTTGAGTTGTTGTTTCAGCATCGTATACCAGTAACAACTTCTTCTTGTGTGAGTTGTTGTTTCAGCATCGTAGACCACCGACTGCTTCAGCCATGGGGTTTGCATGCTTTGACTATTTGAGCAACAGGCCTTTAAACAACAATGCTAATCTGCAGTTCGAACTGTTTCAGCACTTATATATTTCTGATCAACAGTTAAGTACGAGAGTAATGTAAAATTATATGCAAAACAGATTAAACATATAGTAAAGAGAAGAGACGTTGTATACCTTTGGAAAGATAGGGTAAGGTGATAATGTGAGTTTAAATGTGGGTGAAACAAGGATGTAATGGTAGCAAAAAGTGTGAGAAAAAAGGTACATTGTAGGGTCCTAACAACTAACATCAACCTTAATACTTCAACATGATCCTTGAATAAATTGAACATTGTCCAATCATCCAAGTACACCTCCAAAAACGTATGAATGGAGTCCTTAAAATTTGTTACTGCTACCCTTGAAAAAATGGTTGGTGCATTCTTTAACCCAAATGGAATAATTGTATACTGAAATGATCTTCATTCTATCACAAATGTTGTCTTGTTTTTATATTCTGGCCCAATCCTTATCTAATGATATCCTAAAAATCCATCTGTGAATGAATAAGCTTCTTGACCACCTACATTCTCCAAAACTTCGTCTGTAAATGGGGTAGGAAAAGGATCATGTAGGCAAGAATCATTAAATTTTCTCAAATCTACACAAATCCTGATCCCTCCTTGCTTCTTTTCCTGCACTACCATAGGATTGATCCACTTTTATTCTTCCATTGGTTCTATGACACCAGCTTCTAACATCCTGTCAATTTCTTCCTTCACTTTCTCCTTATATATTGGATTCAATGTGTAAGGTCTTTGTATTATAGGTCTAGCATATTGTTTCAAAGGGATCTTCATTTTTCTTAGTTCTCCTACTAAGCCCTTCATCTCTGAAAATGTTGTTGGGAACAAATCATTGTATTCATGTAGTAACTCTGTGATCCTTTCTAATATCTAATTATCTCAATAATCTCCAATACTGGCCATCTTTGGGTGTTTTTCAGTTCCAATGTTTACCTTCTTGATCTTCAATGGCGCAAAATAATCTTATGATTCTTTCTTTGGACCTTCTATTTCCCTTTCTCCTTCAACTTTTGGGATATGGATATTGCGTAGGTTATCCTCTGTTGGATCTTCTTCCTTTGCAACATGATAACAGTGTAACACTTGTCGCACTATTTGTCTATTCTGCTTCCGATGTGTTGGGATTATTTCAAATTTTGGTTCTTCAAATATTCTATCTCTTACCACCTTTAGTGTTGTATATATCTATGGACTTTCATTCTCAAAGGCAAATGTAACTACAAAATTTTGCTGCATTTCTTCCCAATCAACAATTTCTCTGTGATGTTCATGTTTTGTGTACTAGTTCCTTGGAATTTCATCTAGTGTGTGGATAAAATGGTTTCATCATTCTTCTAGAGGTACTAATATCCATTGAACCATGCACCTATCTACATGTTCTTGGGGTTGGCAAAATCCATCATATTTCTCCAAAAAATTGTTCTTCTTCTTTGCATCAAATGTAATGCGCATTAACCTTTTGCACTAAAACTAGTTATTAATCTTCTCCTTATGTGTTCCCCACGATCTTGTAGGTGTATCTTTCAAAGAAATATATAATGTTGGTAATATCTGGTTTTCCATAACCTCTACCTCAAACTTCATTAAGAATTCTTCTAAGTCATTAAAACCATAAAAAGTAGGAGGTTCTCTTACCTCTATACCAAACCCTCCTAGCGTGCATGTCATTTTGACGCATCTTCTAGTGGATAATTCATATAGTCACTACTGCCAGTTTTCTAGTCTTGTGTCAGAGTTTGAAGCACAAGAACTAATACTCCTCCAACTGAGCATGCCATTTGTAGTTGGGTTAATATAATCCTCTTTGCACGTGGTGGTTTTGTATAACTGATTTACATCTTCTGTAAGAATATTTTTTGTCACAGGTTCCACATACCTTCCTCCTTCTGAGAGATCCAAAGGTGCAATAAATTTGTATTCTCCAGATTCAAATATCATCTTCCTTTTTTTAAAATTGATAATAGTCTGGTTATCAAAAGCCCAATCCAGAACCATTAAAGTTGGATATGGTGAAGTATTATCTATTATCTCAATGACTTCAAAGTCTTGCATGGTGCACACACCATCCATATCTAATTGAATTCCTCTCATTCTTCCAATTGGAACTAGCCTATGTTGATTTGCTAGATTCAACTGAATAGGTGAGTATCCCAGTTGAGGTTCTCCCATAGCTTCCCATGTCTTATTTGGAAAAACATTGACTTCTGATCCTAAGTCTAGTATGATATCCCCCATATTGAAATATCTTATGTTTGCATTCAACCTGAATTCTCAACTTGTTCTTCTCTTCTTCTAGACCTAATTCACTGCCTTTACCCCTTCTTCCCCGAAATGACACTTTTCTAACAGAGTTTTCAATATTTGTAAATATTTTTTATCATTTAGCAACTTTACACAAGATCTCAAAAAGTTTCTTAAGTTACTTACTTTCTCTGAAGGTTTCTCTTTGTTGGTTTTATCAAATAGACGAGTCATGGCATACACTTGTATCTCATCTACTGCATTTGTTCCTAAGGTAGACACAATGTTTTCATTCAAAATTTCTTGTCTAGATTCCTTGAATATTTCCTTTTCTTTCACGCATAAAAATTATGTTTAGGCATTGTGTTCTTCCTGGCCCACTGGTATTGATCTTGATCCTTCTTTACTACATCTTCTCCCATCTTGGCTTGACCTCTAGTAATTATGTTTGTCTTCTTGTCTTCTTCTTATTTGTTTTTCACAACAATCCATTGTATGTTCTGATTGGTTTGGTTCCTCTTGTCCTGTATTTGTATGAATAGTGTCAGTGTAATATTCCAGATATAAAATAGTATGCAGAACAAAAATAATTAGCTAGAAATGGCAGATAAACAATGATATAACCAGAACAACACCACAATAGTACCAAAATAACACCAGAAAGAGAACTTTGATTACTGAGAGCACTTTGATTACTAAGAGCAATGTTCACTTGCCACTTCGAGGGGGAAACCTACAACAGAGCAGAGCTATATTACAATAATATCCAAGACAAAACTTCTCATACCCTCTATTCCTATTTATATTAAATCTATCTATCCAAAAGAATAATCTAGAGGAAGATCCTTCTAGAAGCGAAAGCTTCTATTAGGTCTTCTTACATTTGACTTATTCCTCCTTATTGCTAGGCCTTATTAATATTGACTTTTATTACATGGAAATATATTATTCTACCCACTTGAGGGGTTAGGTAGGTTAGGTCCCTAACATGCCCTCCTCCTTAGAATCAGCCTTGTCCTCAAGGCTTGAGATGAGCAAATTGTTGCAGAATGTTAGCAGGATCCTAGGTGGCATCTGTTGGATTTGTATCTTTCCACTTAATTAACACTTCCTTGATGGTACACTGATGAAGGTGACGCTCTCGCTAGTCCAAAACTGCTTGTGGTTGCAACCATATGGATCCTTCTTCATCCAAATCGGGAAGGTTGGTTTGAGTTTGGCACTTAGTTTCAATCACATTCTTTAAGCAAGAGACATGAAAAACATGATGGAAATTAGAATGATTGGGTAAATCTAATTGATAGGCCAGATGCCCAATGCGCTTGAGAACTGTATAAGGACCATAAAATTTGGGTGCCAGTTTCTGACAATATTCAGCCTTGGGTAAATCTTTCTTATAAGGTTGCAGTCGAAGAAATATCTGGTCTCCTTCAGAAAATTTTCGTTCTAAGCGACCTTGTTCAACTTATTTCTTCATGTGATTCTGATCCATGACCAAATTATCTTTGAGGGTATGGAGAATAGCCTTGTGAACTGTAAGTGTTTGGTCAATCGCCTGGACCTTCGATACACCTGGCATGTAGAAGAGGATTGAAGGTGGATTTTGGCCATATACTGCTTCAAAAGGAGTCATGCGAGTAGATGTATGGTAAGAAGTGTTGTACCACCATTCAGCTAATGGTAATCATTGAGCCCACTGATTTTTCATTTCAGAGGAAAAACACCTCAAATAAGTCTCCAAACACTTATTGACGACTTCAATTAGACCATCAGTCTAGGGATGATAGGTAGTGCTGAGATGCAATTGGGTGACCTGGAATTTGAACAGTTCTTGCCAAAAATTGCTAGTGAAAGTCGGATCTCAATCGGAAAGAATAGAATGAGGCATGCCACGAAGCTTGAAGATATGATCCATGAAAAGTTGAACCATAGTTGATGCAGTAAATGGGTGTTGAAGAACACATAAATGAGAATACTTAGAAAGACGATCCACAACCACCATGATGACAGACTTATTTCCTGATTTAGGTAATCCCATAATAAAATCCATATAGATGTCCCTCCAAATAGCAGGTGGAATCAGAAGCAGTTGGAGTGTGCTAGGAGGTTTGATGGTTTCTCCTTTGTTGCATTGACAAACATCACATTCTGCTACAAAAGTGCGAACATCCTTTTTCATACCATCCCAAAAAAAGGAACCACTATAGGTTTTGGTAAACCCTGAATTCCCAGCTGTGGGAGTAGCATGAAGCTCAAAAAGCATCATGGATTTAAGTACAAACAACATTTGTAGTGAATTTCATCATTGTGCCAAGAGTACCCTAGGGAAACTGGATATTTAGTTGGATATTTGGCTTTCAATTTTTGGATCATATGTGAGATTTTAGGATCATGTAGCCATTCTTGGTGCACAACTTGGAGCCAATATGGTACAATGAAGGAGAGGGAAAAAAGGGACCCTTCATCTTCATATTTTCAAGAAAGGGCGTCAACAACCATATTTTATTTTCCTTTCTTGTAAATGATCTCATAATCATAAGAAAAGAGATTAGTTACCCATTTTTGTTTCTTTGGAGAGGAAGTTCATTTCTCCAAAAAATACTTGAGGCTTTGATGATCTATCTTAATTTGGAAGTGTTGCCCCAGGAGATAAGGGCGCCAGAGATCCACTGCATGAAGAATAGCCAACATTTCCTTTTCATAGATTGATTGGCCCAAATTGCATTCAGACAATTATTTGCTAGTAAAGGCCAAAGGTATGCCTTATTGGATAAGGATAGCTCCAATTCCTCTACGTGAGGCATCACATTTGAGGACAAAGGTTTTTGTGAAATCAAGAAGGGCCAATACCAGAGTGGTTGTCTTCAAATCTTGAAAATCTTGATCCACTGTGAGAGTCCAAGTGAAAGAATTATTTTTAAGGAGAGTAGTGAGAGGGGCTGCAATCTTCCCATAATTCTGAACAAACTTGTGATAATAGCTGGTTAAACCCAAAAAACCATGCAAGCTTCTGATAATCTTGGGGTGAGTCCAATCCTGCATTGCTTCAATATTTTTAGGATCCACCCGGACACTAGCCTTTCCAACAATATGACCCAAGTACTCTACTTTTGAGGCTCCAAAGGCACATTTAGAGCGATTGAGAAAAATTTGGTGCTGCAAGAGTAGATGGAGAATTTGATCCACATGGGAAAGATGAGATTGCCAATTTTTACTATAGATGAGAATATCATCAAAGAAAAATAAGACAAAATGACAGAGAAAAGGACAAAAGACATGATTCATGAGGCTTTAGAAGGTGGAGGGGGAATTACATAGGCCAAAGGGCATGACCAGAAACTCATAGTGAGCCTCATGAGTTTGAAAGGAAGTCTTGGGTATGTCATCTTCTTGCATACGTATATGGTGGTAGCCAGAATACAGATCAAGTTTAGTGAAGCACTGAGCACCACTCAACTCATCCAAGAGATCATCAATGAAAAGAATGGGGAACTTGTCCTTGATGGTGAGATTATTTAGGGCATGAAAGTTGGGAAACATGTGCCAAGTACCTTCTTTCTTAAGTACCATGACCATAAGGGAATAATAAGGGTTGGTACTGGGGTGGATAACACCCGCTTGGAGCAATTCCTACACTATTTTCTCAATTTAATTCTTTTGGGAAAAGGAGTGACAATAAGGGAGAACATTGGGAGGAAGACTACCAGGAACAAGGGGAATGGAATGATCTTGAACACCATGAGACAGAGGAAATCCCTAAGGGGTGGAAGAAATAGATTGATATTTGGAAAGGATAGCTTGGAGGTCAGGCTGCACAAAGGATATCTCAACGGCTTGAATAGAATGGAGTTGAGCAATGATACCAGAGTGGCCTTTCTTGAGGGGATTTTCCATACGATGGGAACTAATGATCTCAGGAGAACTAGCTATGAGACCTTGGAATTGATGCCTTTTTCCTTCCTATTGTAATCGCATGGTTAATTCCTTAAAATCCATAAGAATGGGACCCAAAGTGCATAACCATTCAACACCTAGCATAATGTCACAACCTCCCATGTCAATGGAAAACATATGATATTTCAGTTGGTAATGTTCAATTTGAAGACGAACATTTTCACAACACCTACCACATTTCATGGACCCACCATTGGCTATCATGATTTGAAAATTATTGAGAGCATGAATATAGAAATTGGTCCTAGGCAATGTGACAATGAATAAAATTGTGGGTGCTACCACTGTCAACAAGGATGATGACCTTCTTGTGCTTAATGTAGCCAATGAGCCTGAGAGTTTGTGGGGCTGAGAATCTAGTGAGGAAATGAAAGGAAATAAGTGGGTCAACTTCAGGTGGGTCAGGAGGCTCCTGGGTGGCATCAGGAAGGGAGGGTTCTTCAACAAGGGGAATTGTCACATCCTCTTTAGGAACATCTTCGAAAATGGCCATAAATTGTTTTTGTTATGTTGGCAGCCAATGCACCTTTTTTATGATCCTATAAGCTGCCTACACCCATGTCTTGCAAACATCAAGTTTTTCATCGCATTTTTCAAATAGACGACATTTTCATTTCTTGCAACATTTACACATTTGTCTTCGTTAAGTTTTCACGATCGTAAGCATGAAAACTTCTCCTTTCGAGGTCACATTTCGATCACTATCTGAACTGTCATGATCTTTTTATCGATATGCCTACTGCACTTACCTTTTGTTTATCATTATGTGGCTGGAAGGACTTTCGAACTATGCTTATTAGACATTGATTGCATAACTTGATTTTATTGAGTTTGTAAGGCATTGAGCATTTGGACTTACACTTTTTATGACTTGCCTAATCATTGATTCTATGAAATTGCATTGGGGATATGATTAATTTATATATATATATATATGTCTTTTGATATAACCCTTATGATTTTCATAATTTTTGGCTTGTCGACTACATGAATATCAATCGACACATTGGTTAAACGTTTATACAATGGCACATGGCTAACATTTGGTATTGGTTTCACGATGAATGTTGATGGTTCAAAAACTATAGTCTAATGTTGATTTGGCGTGATGGCATAACACTTACCATTTGATTCTTTGGTTGGCCAAACGATATGATTTTTGAGCTATGCTATGATTTTTTGAACAGATGTGTAAATCAACGGTTGTACTTCACCATAACTATCGTGCATGGCAGTGAATAACTCCACCACCTTTGCATGCACGCATTTATGCTTACCCCTTTTCTCTCGTTCATTGTTGTTGGTTCGGGTAGCTCTGTTACTGTGTGTGTTGGTGAATTCGAACCCTTCCCTTACCATGCATTCGGCTCCATGGCCCCAGTCATGCAAGTTGAACCCAATGGAAATCAAGCCCTGATGATGATTGAAAATGCCCACCAAGATTTGGCAAACAGTGGATGACCTACCTTCATGAAACGTTTTGAGGGTTTTAACCTTTGCGTAGTTCGACAGTTTGCCATGACCTTCGATGGCTATTGAGCCAAGGTCAGCGATATACAGTTGGAGATTGATGAACATTTCATTAGCTCAGCTACGGGGTTATCTACCTAGGGGCAGCATTGGTTTAAGAATTGCAAGGTTGACGAAGTGCCATGGACATTGTTGTTTCAATCACGCAAAGTCACCTCTTGTGACAAAGGTATGCCCATATCTATGCTCAAACCACGTTGGCACAATTTATTGATGATAATCAAAGAGTTCGTGACCTATGAAGGTCGATACGGACTTGTGTTCCTCCACCACCTGCGTTTTCTTATGGTTTTTATGGGATACTCTCTCAATATGCCCTATTATTTGCATCGTAGCCTGTTTAAAATGTTGAAGAAGTTCAAAAGGCACCAAGCTGAGAGTAGCCTGTTTCATTATGGGCTTGTTAAGCTTATCATGTCTATCATTTGAGTTTGCATGGGGATAGTTGGAGCATTTTTGTTGCTCGGAATGGTTTCAAGGATGCGAACCCTACACAGGTTGACAAAGCTATGGTGAGTGAGGTCAAGACTGTACCCCCGATGCCCTACCATGCCCTACTGCCTAAAACCTCGGCCGATGCTCCTATCGACTTACCCCACACTGTGATTAAGAGTGTTGAGACTGTTAAGCCTGTGACAAAAAATCCCAAGGCAAACCCTACTACTAACAATAAGGGTAAAAATAATGCACGTTTGATTTCATGGATGGCAAGGAACAAGCCAAAACCCCCTGTTGAGTCTAACCCTATCGTCTTGAGTGAGGACTCTGATTCAGAAGTTGAGCATTTCTTGGCCAGCAAATACCCCTATTCGCAAGGTTTGTGTCATGAACCCCCTTATGATTTTGTGTCAAAACTTCCTCCCTACCTAAAGGACAACCCTAACTACCCGGGTATTAAGTTATCTTGTGAAACCCTCGATCATTTACCCAAACCCTCACCTGCTCCGTCTAAACCCACGCAGTCACCCTGTGACCAATGTAATTCATGGTTAGAACGATATTATATCAATGTTCTGATGCTCCAATCAAGGATTCAATATTTGGAAGATCAGATTGCACTGCCGACCAGTCAAAAAGCCAAGCTCCAAGCAGTGGATAAGAAACAAAAGACAACCAGCTCCATCCTATTTAAAAACATGGAATCAACCATGGTGGTTGTAAATTCCAAGCTAGCATAATCAAGTAGCCTCGTCGCTACACAGGTATGGTTCTGACATCAATTTGTTCTGTAGATAATCTAGTTTTTTATAACGATTTGTATTCAGTTTTTAAATAGCCTAATCAATTATCCAAATTCCTCTATCATTCGGTGATCATCATGTACATGGCTTCGTTTTGATTAAAATAGAAAGAGTTTCGATTTGTATATGATTTGCTCATAGATTTTTTATGGTTATTTGTTTGGATTTTATTTGCTAAGTTTGTCTGAGTGAAACAACGAAAGTAATGGTGTGTTTTCGATTCAATTCGTTCTGCGCCCAATGGGAAGTTTTTATGCTTAGTTTAGAAAACGATTTTTCTTGGATTCGATTTCGTTATCATTGGTATGCTATGATTGGTAAATGTCTTTAGGGAGATACTTGTTACGATGTTGTGTTGTGTGATGTTCTATCCTTGATTGTTTCCAAGTTAAGGATAATGATTCTGTCTCTTTGATGAAAACGTTACGCTCAAATAACATTCGCACCCGAATTGGAAATGAATCCGAATCATAACAATTATGTGAAAATCTTAGCTAATCGATTCGCTTTTATTCTAATTTGGCAAGTTTGTCCTATGAGTCGAGTTCAAATTATAATTGATACTCTGTATTTTAAATTTGGAAATAACTACTATGTTTTTATAAAACCAATGGTCTCATTAAACCTGTGCAACTATACCCAAAACATGAAACGATTATGATTTGCAACGAATATGATAAACTCAGCTGATTAATTCGCTTGTTTGGATTGATGTTAGGAATTGGATCCCGATTGTAGTTGCTGTTTGGTTTGATTTTCAATGTGTAAAAAATGAATTGGTCAAACCCTGATATGATTCGTTTGATTGAAACGATTGTGATCAAAATTGATTGATCCTGTTTTCTTACTGTGCAATGATCAACGATCGAAATCTATAACAAACCCTGTTTGATTAATCCTGTTATGATTTTGTTATGAGTCAATAATCGCTTGGATTCGTTTACAGCGTAAATCGCTTGCTATACAGTTATTGTGATAATCCTGTTTGATTCACAAGTGTAACGATGTGTTTTCGATTT
>JASDQU010105834.1:45744-70639 GCA_032191745.1 Picea mariana
TTTCATCATAATATATAAAAGAAAGTACAAAATTTTATTTTCTAGATTAGTTGTCAATCTTGAAGTTTTGATTTTATTATATGAGCAAAGGGTGAATGAGCCACCCTATATTTTATAGTTTTTTGTTTTGGCATAGGCATAGGTATTACCAGGAGATGTTGAGGTTATTGTGCACTCTAAAGTGAGTACATGTCCCCGAGTAGGAGTTAGATGTTATCCCCCATTTCTAAGGATAACTAAGTAGATGATGTCTCGAGGCCCTCATGTTTTTGACATGGAGTTTTCAAGGGATAGGTCGACCCATGATGTCCGCTTACATAGATGGAGACCCACTTCACCACCATACTTCTCTGATTCCTCATGTCGGC
The DNA here is from genome assembly GCA_032191745.1 of Picea mariana. NCBI lineage: Eukaryota > Viridiplantae > Streptophyta > Pinopsida > Pinales > Pinaceae > Picea > Picea mariana. Next base: position 46,113 of record JASDQU010105834.1, read on the forward strand.
ATCCACCACATAAGCCTATTTTCGGAAGATAATGGATCTTTCTCCAAGAGGTACAAGTCAGGTATTGTAGTAAGTGTCACTTTAATACTTGAGGCATTTGAATATGTTGCATTTAAGGTTTCTTTTGATTATAGAACATTTTCTTGGAAATTATGCTCTTTTCCATGTTTCACCTTGGTGGTTGACATTGTTCCTTAGTAAATGGTCACCTTTGAGGATGGGTTTTCTACTGGGATGTCCCCTTGACGAATCATCGTACCATTCTAGATCATACTTATCATTTTTCACAATTCATCATTTTTTGTCTCCTTATCTTTTGGGATTTTCGGGTGTATTGACCCAAGAAGGGATTATACCTCATTTCATGGGAAGAAGGGGATGAAGGCCCAGAGGGAATGTAGCTCAAAAAATATAAAAGACAAAATTATAACCTTCTATATGTTCTCCCAAAGAGGTGTTGAGAACAATGAAAAATTTCTCTTAAAAGAATTAAAGACCTGCAAAAGCATTTTCATATTATATAGATGTCCCACTTCTTGAGGTGTGTACACTCATGCAATGTCCTTTTCTTTCCATGCATATGGCACTCTGTGTGTCATCGGGATGCTTGTTAGGATCTATCATGTCAACTAGAGGAAACATGGTCGATCCTTTGAAGTTTGAGACAATAGTTCAATTGCCTCCCCCACGCACAATCCCTCAACTTCAGAGTCTACAAGGGAAAGACAATTTTTTTCGGCGTTTTGTTTCTAATTATGTTGAGATTACTAAAGGGTTCATGAATCTCCTGAAAAAAGGGGTCCCATTCTGTTGGGAGGAAATGACTCAATGCTATTTTGACGTGTTGAAACATGCTCTAACGTCTACCCCTCTGCTCAGTCCTCTTGATTATGGCAAGGATTTCTTGTTGTATTTGGCTATCAGAGAGTCTACAATCAACATGGTCTTGGTCCAAGAGGATGACGTGCTCAAAGAGCATGTTATCTACTATCTTAGTCAAGGCCTAGTTGGACTGAAACTCAACTACTCGCATGTTTAGAAACTCTCTTTGGCAGATGTTCATGTTGTTCAACGATTCTATCATTATATTTTACTTCGCAAGACCACTGTCATAGTTGTCATCAACCCTTTTCAATATATGTTAAAATGATGAGTCATTGGTGGGAAAATTAGTCGACGGATAGTCATCTTGCAAGAGTTTGACTTGGATTTCATTTCGGAGAAATCTAAAAAGTCCCTAGTCTTTGTTGAACTAATCTCAGAACTTTCGGTTGAAAGTGGTGATATTTCGCCCAAAGAGTCATTGATCAATGAATATATTTTTCTTATTGCATCATCAAACCCTTGGTATGGAGATATACTCATGTATCTTCGGACTTTGAAGTTCCCTTCTTCTACTTCTCGTGATGAGCGTCGAAGAATACACCACCAATTGTCGAATTATCCTATCCTCGATGAAACTTTATATCATTGAGGAGTGGATTGCATCCTCCATCAATGTCTCACCCACGAAGAAGCAAATATTTTTTTAAACAACTATCACACCAAAGCATGTGGAGGTCATTTATCTGTGTTGGCAACAACCCAAAATATTATTTGCATTGGATACTTTTGGCCCTCGTTAATCAAAGATCGTGTTCAGGTGGTCAAGAAGTGTCACCCATGCCAGATATTCTCTCAGAAGATGCGGGCACACCCAACTCTCATGTTCCCAGTTATTGTTGTCAGTCCCTTCACCAAGTGGGGGATTGATTTCACTACATGTCACCTGGTTTCTACTAGGGATCATCACTATATTATCATAGCAGAAGACTAATTTACTAAGTGGGTCGAAGCTATGCCGACATTCAACAATGATGAAGAAAAAGTTGCCCTGTTAATTTCTAACCAGATTATAGCCAGGTTTGGTATCCTAAAGGAGATTGTCACAGACCATGGAATTCACTTCTAGAACAAAATGATGTCTAAATTAACATCGAAACTAGGGTTTAAACAAGAAAATTTTTCACCATATTACCCACAAGCGAATGGTGAGTTAGAAGTTGTGAATAAGTCTCTCGAAAATATTATTCAGCGAACGATTAATTTGGCCAAGTCAAATTGGCATTTGATGTTGTATTCGATAATTTGGGCTTATCGAACTTCAGTAAAGACTGCTACCTGTTTTTATCCTTTCCAACTCGTTTAGAGGCTAGAGGTAGTCTCACCCATTGAATTTCAAATCCCCTCTCTTAAGTTGGTAGTGGAACTACTGCCCGACACTACACCGCTTGAGGAACGTCTTTTATATCTTGATAATCTCAATGAGCAGCATTGAGATGCATCCTTGGCTAACAAGGCTCATAAAAAATCTGTCAAGTGTCAAAATGATCGGTCTGTCCTCCCTCAGAGTTTCTCCAAAGGTGATCTTGTCCTAGTCTATGACAAAGAAAAATATCCCTTGGGGGTAGGCAAGTTCAAACCCATGTGGTTCGTACCTTTCATTGTGAAAGAAGTCTTAGAGAAGGGTGCTTATCATCTAGTTTATTTTGAGGGTAACTCCTTAGCGAAGCCTAGAAATGGGCTCTACCTTAATAATTATTACACTTAGGTCGGTCACCTGGGTGTGGATTCTTGTATATATGTATAGTCTTTTATACAGTCTCGTCTTTTTGTTTTATGGACGTGTAGTTATTATGTTTTCTTTTTCACTATGGCAGATGTCAAGTGAATATGAGGTCTATGTTGGGTTCACAGATGGTGCTAGTTGACACACACGGAGGTTTGCTTCCACAACTTGGGTGATATTTTCACCTTTTGGTCAATTGATGTCTTCTGGAGGTATTTTTTTGAGTGAAGCAACCAATAATGTTGTTGAGTACAATGTAGTAATAGAATTACTATGTGATGCCTTGTCACATGGTATTTATCACGTATGGATTTTTTTGGATGGTCAAATAGTTGTGTCTCAGTTAAATGGGATATATCGTGTTTATGATCCCACCCTACACCGATGATTCCTTAGGGTACGTCTCTTAGAATGATACTTTGATTATATTACTTGTATTCATTTTCCTAGGAGATTTAATCAACTAATTTATACTTTGGCTAATCAAGTATTAGATTGGCATGTTTCTCATACATAAAAGTAAAAAACACACACATACACATGTAAATACATTTGTACAAAATGTTTATCCATAATACAAGAAAGATGTATATATAATATATCCAAAAAATAATTTCATGAGTACAAAGTGGGCCATAAAGCCTCAAATAGAGTCTGTATACATCGTTGGGATTAAGACCTCAATACAGAGTACAAAGCATTCCCTCGGCACATGTATGGTCCAATCTATGGTCTAGGCCTATTGGCCCTACTATAGTGAACCACGATGTTCACAAGACGCATGAATAACTATACCCAAGTGCTCGACACCCCTACTACATGTGGCTGCATAGCCGCAGGAAGGTCCTCAATCTCAACCATCGGAACCGCATGAGTGAGAGCCATCAAGTTCCTCTCTACTTTCAGCAGTACTCTATCAACCTCTCCGGATGGGGGTCCTCCTGCAGTTGTTGGTCCTCCTGCTCCTACTAGTTCGGCCTCTAGTTAAGCACAATGCCTGGTACTAGAGAATTCAATCGGTCGCACTGGTCCCACATCTGTATATAATAGATATTTAAGTTAATACTTTGACATTAACATAAAAAGGATAATATTTAAAAATTTAAAAATTAAATAACTTTAAAATTGTGTTTACCTATCTCGCTACGCTCCTCACCAGGGAGTATGGGCATGTCGAGATCCCTCAAGAAACTGATTCCTACATACGAATAATCCTCAATCACAGGAAACTGATGGGCTCACTAATCAAAGAACTTGTCATCAAAAGTCTCCTGGGTTCTCCCTCTTGCACAATGCCGAAAAGGAGGAAATATCCCCCCGTACTTTCTCTCTCGGGCTAAGACTAGGCACTCTCGAAGAAGAAGAAAGCACACAATATTGTTTCGAACCCAGAGTTCTTTTTCGTCCTCCTGTGACAGTTTGTGAGTTGTTTCTTCATGCATGTAAGCATGTTAGTACTCCATTAAAAAATGGTGGCCTTGAAACACTGAACTACATAATGAATCTATGCATGGGAGGCCTGATGGAGTGTTGCAGATCCCGTGATCCTCCTAATCATGAATAATACAATAAGGAGGTGGAGGCTAGTAATATTTTGTATCGGCACCTGAGATCCTACTTTCTCAGTACCATCCTCATAGTACATATTGATGTAATCCTCTATGCTATATGGCCATGGAGGAAATGTCCTCATATTGACCGATTCGCCTCTCCTATAGAGGCCAGTCAAAAAGTATATGTCCTCTGTCGTTGGGGTCAGTGACTGAACCTCTAGCATGAATGCCTCTTCATCGGGGTGCCAACACTCTACAAAATGGTTCAATAATCTAGGTTGTGCCCTCATGAATGGACACTAGAAGAACTTCCACATGCTACATGGTTTCATCATAGTAATGGCCCCTGGATTCTCCTCGACCAAGACATCTAATTCCTTATGTTCCCTTTCTCGCCAGTGCACATACATCCTGTTACACAAAAATTTGGAAGTGATTAACACTTGTTTCATCTTTTTGGAGCATTAAAGGAGGTGTACTCGGGTTTCCTTTAATATAGTCACGTATGTACGCAGTCTAAGTGTTACTTTTCCTACGTACATATGTAGTCTGAGCATGGACATCCCTTGTACATGCAAACCTAACCCTTTTACAAGGGCACGTGCCTCCCAAACATGAAATTAAGCATGGAAAAATGCATAAAATTGAAAGAGAAGGTTATTTGTACTTACTTGGTTCAAGTGTGAGGGTTTTTCATCCATCGTAGCTCCTTGAATTCACGTTTTGAGAAAGAGGGTTTTTCACCTTTTTGAGTAATTCAAGTGGAGATGGTTCATTTAGTGGACCTGGTTAGCGAGCAGATATGGTTCATTAAGTATAGCGAGCAGTGGAGATGGTGGAAAGAGCATGTAGATTGTTTCGTATCGTGAGTTAAGTCTTGTTCCTCATAGCTTGGTACCTCATCAATATAGGGAATGCGTTATTTTCCAAATTGCAATGGTTAAAGTGAGTTGTCCACCTCTATTTATAGAATTGTTTCGCCCTTTTCCCTAATTTGGTCCCCTTTTTCCCCTTTCTTGACTTGGTGGCTACTTAAGTTATATTTTGAGATATCTTTGGGTCGTTATGACGAACATGTTCTTTAGGTTTGGTGTTTTTCTTGAGATGGGTTACACTTATATCATCCCATGGTAAAAGTCATTTTTTCAACTATTGCATATAGGTTAGGTTTTCACCCCCGACATTTTGCATATTGTTGAATTTTCTACTTTGCCATAGGATTGATCCCACTAAAGTGAAGCACAGAACCTTTTCAACTGCTTTATAAGTGTCGTAATTAGGTGGTAGAGCCTTCCTCTACATGGATTCCCTAGGTAGATCCTTTGCTGCATTTTTGTTGGAGTTACTTCACACACACCTAGGATTTCTTTTTCCTAAGGTTTTTCCTTTTTCATTAGTCATTATTAGTCATTATTAGTCATTTATCAAGTCTCCTATTTTGTAGGAGAGAATATTCCACCTGGAGAATATTGTCTTCAGTTGACACTTCAGTTTGACTAGTTGAGTTGAGTCTAGATGTTGCATTGGTTTTATCACCATGCAACATTGGGATCATCACCATGCTAATGTGCACATGCCTTGGGATCATCACCATATTGGAGCATTACCCTTGATTCCTTGATATACTCCTCACTACACTTTTTTTAGTTAGTTAACTGAAGACTGGTTGACTAGTTAACTCAGCTAAGTGGCAGTTCACTCTCATAACTGCCTAAGAGACTAGACTAGGTGGCAGTTCACTCTCCCGTAATTGCTGGTGTGTGTCCAGATCACTATAGACCACCACTATGGTGCATTTTTTCTCCTCCATTGTGCATTCATTGAGTTATACAGAGTATATCATGTGTAAATTATTCATTATTCATGATGATTAATGAGAATTCTTCCATTCTTTCTCTCCTTCTTCTTCTTTCTCAATTTCTCTCTGCAAATGTGTGTAGTATTTTCTAGCTAAATATATTTTGTGCAGGTTCAACACATTTAAAATTTTGGCATCCATGCTGTGATTTTTATATATAGGCTTGGGAGTCCTTTTTAGTCCCGCCATGATTACATATTGAAGCCTCATTCTTCTTTCTAGTCATCATTCTTGGCCTTACCCATAGGACTCCCTAAAGAGCATGGTTTGTTATCTTTCAAGATCACTTAAAATTTGAAAGCAACATCCAATGAGAGATTATTTATTCTTTTTGTTCTCATTTGGATTACTTGAGAAAAGAAACCCCCATGGAGTCTTATTTAAGCCCTTTTCAGATTCTCTAAAAATGAAAAGATTATCGAGCAATCTTGTTTCCCTTCATGCTCGCCAAAATCAAATTTGAAGGCTCATCTGTATGGCAGTAGTTTCCCCCTTTTTTGGTTTGGACGGTTAATTTACGTATAAAGGTATGCCCTAGGATCTTTGTTTTGCTAGGAGAGTATTCTCAGGTGTAAGTTTAACCCTTTTTCGGGCATGAGGGATTAAATTTTTTAAAAAGGGGCATTCTCCTTGGTTTTGGTTTATCTCTTTTTCGGGTCTTGGAGATTACTTACAAAAAAGGAACCCCATTGGAGTCCATATTTAAGCTCTTTTCAGACTCCCTAAATATGAAAAGATTGTCGAGTGACCTTGTTCCTTTCACACCCATTAATTGGTCCAGAAAGAACATTTATTCGGCATAAGTTTAACCCTTTTCTAGCCAATAGATTATCCAGGAAAAAGGTATGCCTTGGAAGATTTGTCTCACTGCGAGAGTTCTCCTAAGTTATATTTAATAATTTTTCAGGCTAAGGAGACTAAGCTTAGAAAAAGGTTGTGAGTCCATAGTTAATTTCTTTTCAAACTCCCTAAAATTGAAAAGATAGCTGAGTGATCTTGTCTCAATCGCACTCGTTAAAATGGTTTTGAAGAGAGGTCTTTTCAGTATAAGTTTAACCCTTTTTCAAACCGAATGGACCAATTACTAAAAAGGAACACTCTTGAGTCTTCGTTTAGTGTTTTTCAGACCCTCTAAACGTGAAAAATCATCGATATTACCTTCTCTGGGCTCGTAAAACTTCACATGTGAGGAGTCTTGTTTTTTCATTCTTAATCACATCACATGCCTCGTCCTTGTATATTTGGCCTAATGCTAGCTCCATGCTGCTATCAATGGAACCTTCAAAGCATTCCTTACACACAAGCTTTGCATCACTTTTTTCCTTGCAATTTAACACCTTGATCCATGGAGGAATTTTTCTAAGTGTCCTTATCCTGCACATGTCTTCTTGCATTGAGCATCAATATGTTCCATGTGCTTGGAACTAGTTTTATTTCTTGCGACACTCATTCCTCACTTGTAACGTAGCATTCTTATTTTTGAAGCTAGTTAAAATTTTGAAAAAGAAAAAAAAAATTCAAATATTCCAAAAATAGGGGACAGAATAGACATTCTCTTTTTTTGGCAGCAAGACAATCGCCCTTGGACAAAGCACATCCTCATGTTTGTTTTTCGATCATTGGGATATAGTATGACCTTAGGAATTTTTTCTCATTACATAGAGTTGTGTCCTCCTCCATTTGGTTACTCTTCCAAAGATATGGAGAGTTTGTGGTGCCTCTTGTATCTAAGAATTATTTCAATATTACGCTGCCTGAGTCTCATCATTTTTCATGATTTGTCCAAGAGAATTTTTATCCAACCTGAGTCGGCCATTCTGCAGTTTGTCTCTTGACTTTCATGAGTCAGCCGTCCTGAAAGTCCAATTAAGTTCAAATTCAAAATCAATGAAGTTTTGTTCCTGATGATCAATATCCTCCAGTATTTCCCCAATAACATGTCGAATACCTCAGGGTAGTTTGTCTTACACTCCTATTGTACTCCTACATGAGTTTTGAAGATATTGAAGTTGTTTCTCAAGTTATGAATCTCCTCATCTCTAGCCATAGGCATTGATGATTCTTGAAGATGCATATTATATTGTACTTAAATATTATCAAATTATTTTGAGATGTATATCCACTGTGTATTGCTCACAGATGCACTTTATATAGACATTTATATTACATGGATCTATAGTGTACTTGATTGGTAGCCATGATTAGTTCATCTCGAGCATGGGTATGCCTGCCTCGAAGAGATTATCATTGTTTTTCAGATGGCATGCTTCCGAACTCTGACTTGGGCTCACTCAACTCCATGCCTTCCCACCAGTAAAGATATTGTAATGTGTTTTGGCCATCAACTTCTCTTATGGCCTCACATATAAAGGGGCATCTATTATAGCCCAAAAATTCCTTACCTATGCATACATGGCATTGGCCTTTCCACTTACATATTTTTCCAAAATACTGTTGAGGCTTCTTCTTAAAAAACTATTTTTTGGAACATGTACACGCCCTATTGAACTATAGCCCGTGTACACATGCAATATGCATACTAGTTATCCCGCATACATACACGAGTTGCATACTAGTTAGCCCACGTTTACCTCCAAAAATTGCAAAAAATATAAAATTGCAAGGAATTCAGCGGAGTTTATGGGATATCGAGGGTTTCCCAACCATTTTACCCATTGTATCCTGTCCCCAAACCGAATAAACATATTTTTATCATATAAAAAGAGGTCTTTGGGTCTCATTTACAACAACAAGCAAGAGAATAAGAAAACTCTGCCAAAATCCCTTCCCCTTCTTAGCCCAAGTTTTGCATCCATTTATGAGATTTGGCCTCAACATTCCCCTCTATCCCTTTCCCCTTATACAACCCTTTCCCCATTCCCAAGAGATAAGTTGGTTGTGAGAGGAAAACATGGGAATGATTCACTTGGAGCCACCATAGAGGAGCTTGGACCTAGTTTGTAGAGAGATTGGCGACGAAGGTTGTAATCTTTCTGATCTTCATACTAAATAAAAGAATTATTTCATGTCCCAAGACATTGTGTCTTTATGATTTTATTGATTAATGAATTTATGTCTATATCTGAATATTGAAAGTGATAAGTAGAGATCATATATGTTGTAGCATTGTTTTCCTAAGTTTTTGTGGGTCATATTTGGGAGGATACCCGCAATCTAGGAAGTTACAAAGATGAAAGAGGTATACACCAACCGCAAGGACCAAAGGTACACCTACTGACCTAATTTCCTCTCTCTTATCATTCAATTTAGATAGTTTTGGGGTGGCTTAGGAATAGAACTGTCTTTTAAGGGAAGTCAGTGCTTTGCCTGTACCTCGACCCAGTATAGGGGGATTTTCCCTGCTAGCAAAGTGACATTGTGGTACTCCCTTCAAGTCTTATGTTATTGTTGAGGCCATTTCCCACTTATGATTTTCCTTCCCCTTTCTGTATTCCCAACTTATTTTTCCATTTATTTCCCCTCTTCTATACTTACCCAAATTCCCTTTTCCTTTTCTCGCTTCTACTTTCCCTTTCTAGTTACTATACTTAGTCGTTTTCCCATTTTTTTGGCAAGTTCGTGGGTTCGTGAACTCATGGGTTCTTACTTCCATTCATATTCCCATATCATGAGTCTGAACAACCATTGTATTATCTTACACTTAACTGTTTCTTCATCTGCGGGTTCTCAGGTTGGCAAGTTCGTGCCTTCATACCCCATATTCTGCGATATCCATTTTTCACCCAAAGGATCCGTGATCTACATTTTGACCATCGGACTCATCGAGATCTTAAGTATTTCATCTCTTTTATATTGAGTTTGACCAATTGCATTACAACACTTAGAATATTTTCAACCTTTCGCAACTGCGGGTTAGCAGGTTGTTGGGTTGGCGGGTTCATAAAATTTCCCAAATCCTAATCACTCTCGTTCGTCCCCGCCATCCTCGTGATTTTCCCAATACACATTTAATAATGGTTTAATATTATTAACTCATCGTGCAGATTTCATAAAGATCATCATTAATAAGCGAAGGGCTCAAGCATATTTTTCATTAAAACTGCAATTAAAGCTGTAGACAAATTGACCACCGAGGGACAAGAAACATTTAAGATGGTTCCTGTAACCATCAATAAAGACAAATAAAATGACACCAGAAAGCAAGTAACAAAGGAGAGATGCCATCATAGTAAGTTCACGTTGATCACTTCTTTCTTTCTTTATCAAGTCATTCATCCAGTTATTCCACCTCTTTAAATAGAAAGGTTTAACCGAAGACTGATAACTTATCTTTTCTTCTTACCAGGTCTTGCTTCTCTTTTATTGCCCACTTTATTCTTTCTACAAGATTCATTCTTGTGTATATTTTATTTATGGTCCGCGGGAGCCCCAATCCTAGTCTTCATGACGAACACATTTTAAATTTCATAGAATATGTAATAAACTATATATTTTTTGGAAATTTCAAGAGAGCTATTTTGGGAACAATATCGACTGTACTTTGTAAAACAGGTTTCTTAATATAAAGTATTTGAGGTTGACCTATCATTATATTTATTTGATTTTCCCATGTACTGTTGGAAATACTGAGAGGGGGGTGAATCATTATTTAGAGCAATTAGTATTTTTGAACTTGTAATTCAATCAGATCATGTATTCAATTTATATCCAATAAACAATGAAGACTATCCAATGAACAATGTAGAATAGTATAAGATATACACTAATACACCATGCGTAGTATATAAGAAGTAATCATGTATTATTGTTCAAAGGAAGTAATGACTTCCAAAGGTAGCTACAACTTCTAAATATAAAGGGAGGGATAAACCTTCAAAAGGAAGATACAATCCTCCAATATCAAGAAAGGGTTGACCTCTCCATCCTTGCTCCTTCCTTCTACCCAAGAATATATGAGATATACTAAAACTTTACATTAAATTATCACCATCAACCAACCATCACATAGAAGCTAATAATGCTTCCTGAGACTTCTTCAACTTCTGCAATTATTCCCTTCTGTCAATACTCTGATCCTGTAGATAATATTACTCAATGTACTCTCTGAAACTCCTCCAAGTTTCACTCCTTGAATCCTCCCAGAAAAGGATTTATAGAGAAAATGGTATACCTTATTCAATTCTGGTTTATTCAGGAGAGCTAACTTGTATAGAATGTCGTGCGCTAAATATTTAACATCAGATTTTGATATTCGTACATAGAAAAATATAGCCCATAATATTTTCAATGCAATTGGTCTCACTTGATTTGTATTCTCTATGAAGACGTTGTGAATATTTTACCCAGAACATCTGCTTATGATTAGCTTTAGGACTAGTCAAAAATCTTATCTTCCACAGAGTGTATCTCCAAAATTGTAGTGAATAAAGTGCTTAAATTTTACCACAGGTACCTAGATATGTCTTCTCAATAGCCTCATAATTTCACCATCTGAATCGTTCTAGAAACAAAGTTATAGAGAAAATGGTAAGATGACCTGTAAATAACATACCTTAGAACACATAACCAAAAGACTTCATCCTCCCTTGAAATTTGGCCTTCTTTACTTCATATTTCCTAACAAATTCGACTTATATCTCCTTGTTCATTAATAAACTTGTGTGTGTTGAAAAATGAATGTATAATGAGATGTATTTATACCCTTTATGTCACTTCCTTTTAACATTAGGGCCAACATGTAGTTTCTGCTTTAATTCACATTGTCATCTTCAAAAATTCATTTCTCCTCAATCGTGAGGATCCACGTGACATGCCACATACCACTGGAAGCAGCATAAATTATACTATCCATCCATGGGTGTTGTATATGCATGTGTAATTTCCTTCATGTCTATATACTTTGATCAACTATGGCATCCAAAATCCAATGTCTAGGTTTGACATCAATGACAACACCCAATCTTCAAACAATCTCCCCCTTTTTCATTGATGGAAAAACTCATGCGCCCCCTGTCATCATGATCCCAGTTTCTCTCCCCCTTTGACATCAATGGAAAAGGGTGGGGCTGTTCCCCCTGAGTTCAATGGCATAAGGTGACCTTCTTCTTTGGGGCTGCTCCCCCTGAACATGTGGCACTCAATAATACTTCATCCTTACTTTTGGTCTTTGGGACGTTTTCTTTCTTGGAATCATTTTCTGTGGCTTCTGTCTTCTCTCTCTTCTTCGTGTCTAGAATCTATATGTTTTTCGGTCTTCTTGTTGCAGTTACAACCAATATTCCCGAGTTCTTTTCTCTGATTTTACATTTTTGGGAGTCAAACGTAAGAGTGTATCCTTGATCACATATGTTGCTGACACTGAGGAGACTATGATTCATATATTCAACCAATATGACTTTTCCTTCTTTTACATTTTCACTTCCAAGATTTACAGTTCCTTTTCCAAGTATTTTGGTAGATGATCCATCTCCAAATGCAACATTTCCACCCTTTTACTTCAAGATGACAAATTTGCTTTGATCTCCGGTCATATGAGATGAGCACCCACTGTTTATGAACCATTCATCTTCTTCTTTGCATTCTTTAGTGACCAATGCTATTCAACAGTTTTCATTGTGTGGAATTTCTTTCCTTTTCCATGTTGTAGTTGGTATAGGTACATTTGGCATAGGATGATCTTCCTTCATCTATCTGCAATCTTGTGCTTTGTGACCAAGATTATTGCACTTGTAGCATACAATATTTTGATCCATTAGTGGGTCAATAGGACTATAATTTTTTTTGACAGGTCTACGAACATTTCCATATCTACTATTTGCACAATTCATGTAGCTTGCATAGTTATTCCTTTCATTGATTCTACAATTGATTGTATTGTGTCCAAAATTTACACAAGTATAACAATGTCCAAGAAAGAAATTTTGATACCTGGGAGTAAGTGATCTTCTTTGTGGTGTGGTCCATTTGGGTTCACAATATATTCTTCTGTAGTTTCCTTCATAATTATTACTTTCATACCTGATGGGAGAGGACCTTCTTGATGTCTCATTCCTTTTGAATTCTAGTATTCTATCTTGTTGTTCAACTTGCTCTGGAGTGTTGGTTTCATCATTTTCACGTTCCTTCTCTTGTTTTGTTGTCTTCAAACTGTCATTGTATCCTAGTCCTGTCTTTTCATTTGGAGATCTTTGACTGCTAAGGATATCATCTAATTTTTCAGTGCTTTTTTTAAACTTCTTCAACTTTTATATTATCAATAGTAGATCCCCTTTTGTGTGATCCAATTCTTCTTTGAATTTCTCATAATATTCTAATTGTTCCTTCAATCTATCAATGGCATTTCGAGATTGTAATTCTCTTCTTCAAAACTACTCAATTCACTTTTTAGTATTATGTTTGTGTTTCTAAGCTTGGTATTTTCAGTTTCAACATGCTTCAACTTTTCAAGATTCTCATCTTCTTATTCACTCTCTACATTATCTGTGTATCCCCAAAAGGAATCAAGGTTGGTTTCTTCATCTGAATCTTCTTCAAAAATGATTATGTCTTCTTTAGAACTCTTGTGATCATCATCTTGGGTTTCTTGGGTTATGAAGAGGACTTCTCCTCCATCATTATATTCTTCATCACTCTCATTTGAGGATATGTCATCATCCTTGGAGTAGAATCTCTTTTTGTTGTTGAGAATTCTATTTTTATAGTATCATTTTTCAGCAATATGTCCTATTCTACCACAGTTAAAGCATTTGAGAGGAGACTTACCTTTGTATCTACCAGTTTCCTTCTGGAGCCTTCTTACAAAATTTGTTATTTCTTCATCAAGGTCATTATCCTTGTATTTTGTCTTATTTATTCCTTTAAAGGATGCTTCATTAGTTGGTTGTTCACTTTCTGTACATGTTCTCATTTCATATGCTATAAGAGACCCATGTAATTCATCCATTGTCATTTTGGTCAAGTCCCTAGTTTCTTCAATGGCGGAGACCTTAACATCATACTTCAAGAGAAGTGATCTCAACTCTTTTTGTACAACCAAGGATTCATTGAGATCTTCACCTAATCCTATGATAGCATTAACAAATTCATCAACTCTAAAAAAAATAGGTTGCAATATTTCCTTTTCATCCATCGTCAAATTTTCAAATTCTTCTCTATGTTGTTGAAGCTTGAACAGCTTAACTTTTGGATCACCTTCATAGATAATCTTGAGTTTGTCCCATACCTATTTAGAAATGTTACAACCCATCACTTTGCTAGCAGTGGTTGGTGCCAATGCTCCTAGAATAACATGTTTGGCATTTGAATTACAACTCATAAGCTTCTTCTCATTTGGATCGGTTGGAGCATTCTTTGGGATTACATATCCATTTACAACTGAGTACCAAATGTCTACTCCCAAAGTTGTTAGGTAAGTTTTCACTCTATCACAGCAGTATGCATAATTTCTTCCATCAAATCGTTGAATCCCATTTGGAATGTGCTCATGGTCATCCATCTCTACTCAAGATTTTCATTCCAGTGGTTAAACTGTTTTGAAGGCAACTTGCTTTGATACCAATTGTTGGAAATAATGAGAGCGGGGTGAATCAATATTTAGATGAATTAGTATTTTTGAACTTGTAATTCAATTAGATCATGTATTCAATTTATATACAATCAACAATGAAGACTATCCAATGAACAATGAATAATAGTATAAGAGATACACTAATACACCATGCGCACTATATAAGAAGTAATTATGTATTATTGTTCAAAGTANCAAGAGAGGGTTGACCTCTCCATCCTTTCCCCTTCCTTCCACCCAAGAATATATGAGTGATAATAAAACTTTACATTAAATTATCAACATCAACCAACCATCACGTAGAACCTGATAATGCTTCATTAGACTTCTTCAAATTATGTAATTATTCACTTCTTGGAATACTCTGATCCTGTAGATAATATCAGTCAATGTATTCTCGGAAACTCCTCCAAGTTTCACTCCTTTAATCCTCCTAGAAAAGGATTTATAGAGAAAATGGTAGACCTTATTCAATTCTGGTTTATTCAGGAGAGCAAACTTGTACAAAATTCCCCACGCTCAATATTTAACATAAGATTTTAAAATTTGTACAGAGGAAACTAAAGCTGTACTGTTTCCAATGTAATTGGTCTCTGTTGGAGCCAGAGGTCACTCCTGAATTGCTAGCAGGAGCAGAGCCCGACGCCCATCAGTTTAATGTCACAGTTTGTTTAAAGGGTGATCAAATGGAGGAAAACTCAGAACAACATCGTATCAACTTAGAAACCAGACCAAGCATGCATGACGAGTGAGGTCTTGATAAACTCCAAACAATGAGTTGCAGTAAAAGGGTGAGTAGGTGGAAGACTTGCTTAAGAGGAGTGCGACAATCTATCACAGACATCCGGTTTGTAACAGACTGGAGAAGAAATCATTCGAACATAAAATCCTTTCACATTCAAACATAAATACCAGGGAGCACAACAATGTCACAACAAATCCTTTATTATAACAAGATTGTTCAATCCACGCGAATCATTCGACTGTGAATCCCCCGGCATGAGACGAAACATAGATGGAAAAAGAAAACTGTTTGTTATAAACCAAGAAATCTCAAACACAGAGGCATAACCAGGAAACCAGAATATTTGCTGAAAATCTACAGTCGGGAGCTTAGCTCTACCATCGATCAATACAAAAATGGCAAAAATGCCTACATATACTCAAAACAACAACCGCAGCGGAACCAAGAAATTGCATTGAAGGCTTTGCGTCTGCATGGCTTCTGACACTCTGCAGCCGAAATCTTTGAATAATCATGCAACTTATGGCAGATGCGATCAATCTTCTGACAGTTACATCGGCGAATCGACGTGCTTTTAATTCATTGCAGGACGTCCCCATTATGGTGGAGATGATGTCTAACCACCCTCAACCGCTTCAATAACTGCTTCTTGGGATTGAGAACGGCCCAGCCAACTCAGCATTTTGGGATATGGGATACTCCTCACACCGCCACCTCGAATAACTAAACAGCTTGGAGGACGGGTAGGCATGGAGGCTAGTGCAGAGGATGAGGTGCATGATAGGAGTGATGGCATCGGGCTATAAGGGCGTGGAAGGAGTGACGATATGAAAGAAGGGTTATGGAGGATGATTCATGGCGGAAGACATTAGGTGGAAGGGAGGAAGACGGGAGATAAGGAATTCGCCTTCGGGTGAGAGGCTGACGTGGAAAGGAACGGGACACGTGGCAAGCAACGAGTGGATGATGAGAAGAAGGGAGGACCACGTGGACCAAAGAGGGGAGGTGGATGGATGACACGCGGAAGTAGGGGAAAGGTGGAAAGGAATATGACATGATGGGAGACGGGCCCACGCGGGTTAAAATCAAGGTAGCTGAGAGGGATGAGGCTGCTCATGAGCCGTTGATCCGGGCTCCTCGATCGTGGCCATCGAAAAAATGCACCCGCGATTCCGGACCCGCCCCCCTCCGCTTAAAGGTAGAAAGGTGGGGGGGGTCCGGAATGGTCTTCATCGTCGTTGATCCAGGTGCGCTGATCTGGGCCGTCGGAGAGGTGCGCCCCCGATTCCGGACCCCCCCCCCCCCTCCGCTTAAAGGTAGAAAGGCGGGGGGGGTCCAGAATCCAATATGCGTCGTTGATTCGGGTGCTCAAATATGGACCGCTCGGACTTGCTCGTGACTTATCTTGGGCACATTATCATCCGAAACCTTGGACAAGTGGGTTTTAACCCATTCTTTTGTGCTCTGACCCCCCTTACAAGAAATATTGATAACATCTGGCTCCATGGGGGATAGAGTCGTCCCTGTGATGCTCTAAGAACTCTTTTGCAGACTTAGTGCCTTTGTTGTTGGGCTATGGAGTCATTTATTAGTCCGAAAAATAAAAACAAAAACAATATTTACAAAACAAAAAACAAAACGAGCCAACTATGGCTCATAGAAAACATTTCTTTAAGAAATGCCCATTGACTGGGCCACTGAACACTTCATTGCCTTCCAGATCCTGCAACCTATAAGTGTTATTTGAAAACACTTCAAGGATCTTGAAAGGCCCGAACCAGAGGGCATCAAATTTACTGTGTTTTCCCTTTTCCTGCCTGGGTGCATCCCATTTGAGTACCAAATCACCCTGCTCAAATTCTTTCTTTTTGCTTTTCCTGTCAAAAGCCTGTTTGATCTTCTGCTGATGGTTGTAGGCTCTATCTAGGACCTGCTCTCTGATCTGTTGCACCTCCATCATCTGGTGAATTCTTCTGAGCACATGGTTAGGTTCTCCCTCATAGTCCTGGAGGAGTTTTGCCACAGGTAAGGCGAGCTGAGTGGGGAAAACAACCTCTATTCCATAAACCAACTGGAAAGGTGAGATGCCCAACGATTTCTTTGTTGTCACCCGATCAGCCCAAAGAGAAAATTTGAGCTTTGAGTCCCAGGCCCTTTTGTTATCGTCCAATAGCTTCTTGATAAGCTTGATTAAGCTTTTATTGGAGGACTCTGCCAGCCCGTTTCCCTGAGGATAGTAGGGAGTGGAGTGAATCAGTGAAATCCCAAATTGTTCACAAAATTTGATCAGAGGCTCAGACCGAAATGGGGAAGCATTGTCAGTGACAATTTTGCTAGGGCAACCAAATGTAGCTATGATGTATTCCAGGAAGTTGATAATTACTTTGTGAGAAGTGCTTCTGGTAGGGATAGCTTCTATCCATTTAGTGAAGTAATCGGTTGCTGTCAAAATCCATCGGTGCTGGCCGCTTGAGGGAGGATGAATTTCCCCGATGAAGTCCAATCCCCACTGCTGAAAGGGTGTTGAGACCACCATAGGTTTCAATGGCAGGGATTTGAGCTGTTGCTTCCCTGAGAATTTCTGGCATTTAAGGCAAGCTCGAATTTCCCTGCAGACATCAGGAAATAAGGTAGGCCAGTAATATTCGGCTTGGAGGATCTTATGAGCTGTGGTCTTCCAGAAATGATGATCTCCACAGAGACCACTATGGAAGTTGGATATAACTTTCTAGGCCCGCTGTGGGTCTAGACACCTCAGTAATACCCCCTGGGGGTCTTTCCAATACAAGGCCTGGTCTATGAGGCAATACCTGACAGCTTTGAGCTTTAATGCTCTTGCCTTGCTTTTTTCCATCCCATCAGGAGGCCTCAATTCTTGCAAACAATACAAGATATCTTTGTACCAGAGGCATGTTTCTAGTGGTACCATGCTTTGGGAATCCCTGTTGGATGACTCAGCTTGCTCATTAATGAAATTGATCCCCAAGGCCTCGCAATTTGATTCAGCTAGCAACTTGGCTAAACCTTGTCCCTTTATCAGCTTGGTGGGCTTGATCTCTAGATTAAACTCTAGGATCTTGGCAATCCATTTACCTCATCTTCCTTCTATGTCAGGCTGTATAATAATGTCCTTCACAGAAGCTGAAGGGACATAGGCAATGATTTTTGAATGCAACACATAGACTCTGAAATCTTTGAGAGCTTTCACCAGGGCATAAACCTACTTCTCCATGATCTCGTACCGGAGCTCTGCATCTCTTAGCGCCTTGCTAAATAAAGCAATAGGCTTCTCTTGTCCTTGATCATTTTTCTGCAACAGAACTGTTTCTACTGTATCACAGGAAGCAAAAGAAAATATCAGAAAATCTTTAGAATAATTTGGGTTGATTAGCACAGGAGCTTCAGTCAATGCTTTCTTTATTTGGATAAAAGACTCTCTGGGCTCGGTAGTCCATTTCACTTCATTCCCCTTCCTGAGCATGGCCGTGATGCGTTTCACTAATTCGGCAAAATTTGAAACAAACCTCCTCAGGAAATTAATCCTTCCCAAGAATGCTTGGACCTCCTTTTTAGACCTGCGAAGTGACAGAGCCTGAATTGCTTCTACCCTGTCAGGATCAATTCTCACTCCCTCTGCTGAGACTATATGGCCTAACAACTTCCCTTCTTGCATAGCAAACAATGATTTCTTGGGATTCAGGGAAAGGCCAAACCCGCGACACTTCAGGAAAACCCTCTTCAAGTGGAAGCGGTGCTCTATATCAGTCTTGGAGAAGACTGTTATGTCATCCAGGTAAATCACCACGAACTTATCTTTTTCTCCGATGAAGGCTATGTCCATGGCTCGCTGAAATGTTGCTCCCGCATTCATCAGTCCGAATGGCATCTTGGCATACATGAATGTGCCCCATGGAGTGGTGAAGGCTGTTTTTTCCCTGTCCTCTAGAATGAATGATATTTGATTGTAGCCAGAGAAACCATCAATCATGGATATTCTGGAAGCACTAGTAACCTTCTGCAATATATGTTCCATGTTGGGCAAGGGATAATTGTCCTTCCTTGAACTCCTGTTCAGGTTCATGAAATCGACACAGAGTCTGATTTCTCCACTCTTCTTTCTTACTGGGACCAAATTGGCTACCCAGCTGGAGTATCTCAAGGGGACAATGATTTGTGCATCCAGCAGCTTCTTCACCTCCCTTTCCATAACAAGTAGCAGCGTCGGATTTATCTGCCTCAGCTTCTGCTTAAATGGCTTAGCCTCCTCTTTCAGTGGAATCTTGTGCTCAATGACTGACGTGTCATATGTCTTGAGATCTTTGTAGGTCCATGCAAACACGTCAACAAACTCCCTCAGCAGCTTAGTATACTCGATCCTCTGCTCCTCGGTCAAAATTTTTGACAGCTTGACCAACTTGGGCTCCTCTGATGTGCCTATATTGCACTCAGTCGTATCAGCATCATCACCAGAGACTCTCCCCCTTACTGCCACATCATTTCCATCGAACAATATTTCTAATGGGATCAGGCCTCTTGGTATGTGGTTTCTCGGTAGTTGAATAATCTGATGGTCAGCAACTGTATTTAACAACTCCCCAGGGTGATGGTCAGGCTCTTCGTCAGGGTCCTCATCTATGTGTGATGCAAAAAAGTCATCAATGGACTGGAGGAATTTCTCGATCTCCTGATCATCTTCAAATACCTTCCAATGCCTGACATTGTCTGGTACAGAGGGTCTGTATCTTATCTTGACATCAGATTGGGTAGTGGATAGCACAGGAACTTCATGCAAACTAGCTGAAAAGGCTAGAAAGTCAGCTGGAGCATTTTCTTCCCTTGGAATGAAAGAGATGTTAAAAGCCAAGAAAGAATTATCAACTAGGTCCCATACCTCGTTCCTGTAATTTTTGAGCCGAGGGTACTTACCCTGGTAAACATTTTTGACCTGCTGGACAATGAGTTCTGCATCTCCAAACACAACCATTTCCCTGATTCACATCTCCTTTGCAGCCCTTAATCCCAGAACCAGAGCTTCATACTCTGCCACATTATTAGTAACTTCAAAATCTAGCTTGTATGACAGAGATATGGTCTCTTGAGAAGGGGATTTGAATACCACCCCAACACCCACACCTATACTGGAAGAAGCTCCGTTAAAGAACATCTTCCAAACAGAAGTGGTTGGAGGGGGCGTTTCTGGATTAAGACTGGGCTGCTTTCTGATCTGCAAAGGGGCCTCAGGAGTCTCAGTGACCTGTAACAAGATAGACCCCAAGCTAGTGTCGAGTGCAAAGATGGGATGATTAGTGGGGTCTGCTTCATCACTGACAATGTAGGCCAGCTGAGCTTCTCTGTACAATCTCCTATGTTTCCCTCCAAAGACTGGAATGGTGGCATATGTAAGATCCATCTGTAATGTCCCTCCAAGTCTCTTAATCCAAGACCTTGACAACAACATGCCAAACTTGGGGGGAACATCAGCTACCACAATATCCATGATCATACTCTTCATGGGCAGCTGAAATAGGGAGACTACCAGGTCCTTGATGACTCCCAAACATTGCACTCTTCTGGAGTCGAAAGAATATAGGTCATGATAGGCTCGGGTGACTTCCAGTCCTAATTCTTCCATGACGGCTTTGGGAATGAGGTTGTGAGAGGCTCTTGAATCCATCAAACAGTTGTGGAATACCTTGTCATGTATGTTCAGGGAGGTGTAGAAGGGAGGGGATGAATCATCTCTGTCTTCTACCATGGGGCCTAGGACAACTGCTGGTTTTTCATCTTGGAGGTTTATGAAGTCTGTGGATGGGCCTGAGGCTTCGAATTTCAAAAGGTCAGAAAAGCATTTTTTGAATTCCCCATGTTTGATTAACTCAGTGAGGGGCACAGGGATTCTGATCTTTTGAATCTCATGCTCAAAATTAAAGGAAGATGTAAGCTTTGGAATTTCTCTAATTTCAGGAGCATGATTTTGAATAATAGGGGAGGGGAGCTGGGCTTTCTTACCTCTGTGGCTGTCTGCTGCCTCATCAACGGGCTTCTCTGTTCTGGTGGATGGCTCAGGAATATCAGGTGCTGCTTCCCTTTTGTTAGATCTCAGGTTATACCTGCCTCAGCCACCACCAGCTTTGTCTCCTTTGCTCAATTCATTCAGCTGACTGCTCATGAGGGATTCCTTGTATGCTGACCGGGTCAGATGAGGGAAAGGAGGAGTGACTTCTACAGAGTGGATTTTAGGCTCAGGCTCATCTGTTTCTCCTTCTTCTTCATCAAACACAAAATTGTTCTGGAAGGGAGCCTGAACTCTTTGGTCATCTCTGTCTCTTTCCTTCTCTCTGTGCATAGTTGAAGGAGAAAGATTATTTGGCCTTATGAAACCTGCCCTGTTCTCGGTGTTCTGAGGGACCTTATTCATTTGTTTTCTTTCCACCTTCAATCTCTCCATATCTTCTTTCAGAAAGTTCACCACCTGGGCTAGCTCATTTACTTGAGGGTGAGGCGGTGATGGGCCGGAAGTGTTGGAGCCATAAATTGAGGCTTCTGATTTTCCCTTTCTTCTTTCTGTGTCAACTCTGGTCCTCAGTCTGTCAGCGGCTAGTATGTTGGATTCTACCTCTATGGCTGCATCTTGCATCTGAGCCAAAGAGGTGACTCTTCTTTCTCTTAATAGGAGATAGAAATCTGGGTCAAAAGCACCAGCATAGGAAATTTGAGCAGAGGCCTCTGAGGGCTTTATCTCCGCAGGGATCTTGTTATACATTTTATTGAATCTTTTGGAGAAGTCAGAGACTGACTCTCCTTCCTGCTTCTTCAGCGACCCAAACTTGGTCATATAGTATATGTAATCTTTTCTATCTCCCCATTGCCTCAGGAAAACAGTATCTAGGGCATCAATCCCAGAAATAGATCCAGGGGTCAGTCCCCTAAACCATTTTCTAACCTCACCATCCAAGCTCTGGACAAAGACTCTCATCCAGACATCTTCATTCTCAATATTGAGGTTATATGCATAACTGTAAAAAGAAGCCAGGTTCTCTTCTGTAGTCATGTCCCCTTCCCCGGTGAACTTGGGCATATACTTCAAGTAGTCTCCAGCAGGGAGAGGGTTCATAGGATGAGGCAGGACTAAGGGAGCATATCTAGCCGCGACTATGGCATCCATTCTGTTTAGTGGGGAATTAGCACTAGCCATAGGGATATTAGGTGGAGGAGAACTTGGAGGAGAAAGAGTGCAAACGGGGAATGTAGGCAAAGAGGTCCTGGAAGGGGACGGAGGGGAAAACAGAGAGAGGCCTAAGGGACCTGAATGTGCAGGTGTTTCTCTCTGCACAACAGTAGTAATAAAAGGAGGAATAGTGAAACCTCCTGAGGGGGGAGTGACAAGGATTTCTCCCTCTGATACTAGACCAGGAGGAGAAAACTCAGTAGGAACACTCCCGAAGTTCAGAAAACGGGAAACCTCAGAGGAAGTACGACTAGGAAGATGAGAATAAGAAAATGGAGTTTTCACAGAAGGGGATGGCGTATTACCTTTTTCAGTGATGGAAACTCCTTTTGCAGAGCTCTTTCCCTTTCTGCGCACCGCTTCCAAGTCTGCTTCTGGTGTGGCTAAAGGCAAGTGTGGATTAGACCTCATGTGTCTACCTCTCGAAGCCACAGTTGATAGAACAGGTTCTCCCCAGCGGAGTCGTCACAGTGGAGTCGCCAGGTGCACAGTAGCAATCTTCAAGTTCTGATATCTGATGCACCTTCAGAATCAGTTGATCTTTGTCTTTCAATCCCGAGGAAAATATTCAACTTCTTCCCCGGCAACGGCGCAAGAAATGTTGGAGCCAGAGGTCACTCCTGAATTGCTAGCAGGAGCAGAGCCCGACGCCCATCAGTTTAATGTCACGGTTTGTTTAAAGGGTGATCAAATGGAGGAAAACTCAGAACAACATCGTATCAACTCAGAAACCAGACCAAGCATGCATGACGAGTGAGGTCTTGATAAACTCAAAATAGTGAGTTGCAGTAAAAGGGTGAGTAGGTGGAAGACTTGATTAAGAGGAGTGCGAAAATCTATCACAGACATCCGGTTTGTAACAGACTGGAGAAGAAAGCATTCGAACATAAAATCCTTTCACATTCAAACACAAATACCAGGGAGCACAACAATGTCACAGAAAATCCTTTATTATAACAAGATTGTTCAATCCACACGAATCATTCGACTGTGAATCCCCCGGCATGAGACGAAACATAGATGGAAAAAGAAAACTGTTTGTTATAAACCAAGAAATCTCAAACACAGAGGCATAACCAGGAAACCAGAATATTTGCTAAAACTCTACAGTCGGGAGCTTAGCTCTACCATCGATAGATACAAAAATGGCAAAAATGCCTACATATACTCAAAACAACAACCGCAGCGGAACCAAGAAATTGCATTGAAGTCTTTGCGTCTGCATGGCTTCTGACACTCTGCAGCCGCAATCTTTGAATAATCATGCAACTTATGGCAGATGTGATCGATCTTCTGACAGTTACATCGGTGAATCGACGTGCTTTTAATTCATTGCAGGACGTCCCCATTATGGTGGAGACGATGTCTAACCACCCTCAACCGCTTCAATAACTGCTTCTTGGGATTGAGAACGGCCCAGCTAACTCAGCATTTCGGGATATGGGATACTCCTCACACCGCCACCTGGAATAACTAAACATCTTGGAGGACGGGTAGGCGTGGAGGCCAGCGTGGAGGATGAGGTGCATGATAGGAGTGATGGCGCTGGGCTATAAGGGCGTGGAAGGAGTGACGAGATGAAAGAAGGGTGATGGAGGATGATTCATGGCGGAAGACATTAGGTGGAAGGGAGGAAGACGGGAGATAAGGAATTCGCCTTCGGGTGAGAGGCTGACGTGGAAAGGAACGGGACACATGGCAAGCAACGAGTGGATGATGAGAAGAAGGGAGGACCACGTGGACCAAAGAGGGGAGGTGGATGGATGACACGCAGCAGCAGGGGAAAGGTGGAAAGGAATATGACATGACGGGAGACGGGCCCATGCGGGTTAAAATCAGGGTAGCTAAGAGGGATGAGGCTGCTCATGAGCTGTTGATATGGGCTCCTCGATCGTGGCCGTCGCAAAACTACACCCGCGATTCTGGACCCCCCCCTTCTGCTTAAAGGTAGAAAGGCGGGGGGGGTTTCCTGAATGGTCTTCATCGTCGTTGATTCGGGCGCGCTGAT
>JASDQU010105834.1:75844-89474 GCA_032191745.1 Picea mariana
ATAGCACATGTCTACGTCAAAGCAGTAAAACATCATGTCATCTATCATAATGCATCATAATCAAGGATAAATGTTTTAACATCATAAAAGTCCAGATCACTTGCGAGCAAGTGTCCTCAAAGAATAAGTTTTCTCAGTGCACCAGAGCGGGATGTTACAGAGAGAATGGTTTGATCATCTCAAAAAATTTTAACAGAGTACTGTAATCAAGATCAAAAGATAATTTGATAGGTCAACCTAAATACCTCATATTCTAAACTTAGGGTTACAAGGTACAATCGAGATCAACCCCGAGGAAATTATTTGTGGATTTTTATTCATGAATGATGTTCTTCATTACAAAATATTTGACAGCCATATATGTGGCTGCAAATACTCCATGATCATATAAGAAAATACTTTAGAATAATATAAGAAGAACACTCAACAACTCATCCTTGTTCCCAACTCTGAGATTCAAGCATAAAACTATGAGAAGTGGTGTAGAAGAATATATATAAACAAAAAAATGGAGAATATGGAGATTTCTTTCTTTTGATTAGAAGCTTGATTGTGTATCCATGGTTGTACCTTCTTCTTCCTTTGATCTTCTGCATCGCCCCTCTGACAATACTGTTTTCTTTTTGTTTGATGGAGACCTTCTTCTCTTTTTAAGGAGAGATTTTCTAACTCCTTGAGCAGTTAGGGTTTCTCCCTTCTAGAAATTATCGTACAAACATTTTCTTGGAATATTCCCTTTATTTAATTATTCACTAATTCCACATAAATGAAATCACATCATTGATATAAGTATATTGAAAATGGGTCCCTCTCCCTTTTTAATAAAAGTTTTTAATTAAACTTTTATTTTTTTTTAAATTTAATTAACTCTCCACTAAAAGAGGACGAATGTAATTAAATTTTATGGAAGTGAAAACCAACTTTTTAACCATGTAAACGACTTATGATTTTCTCTTCATCTTCTCATATTTCCAATTATATACAATTTTTCCAAATTCGTTTCCCGAATCTCAAGATATGAGCTCGTGAAGTTGAGTTGTCATGCAGGCCCATTAAAAATGCATTTGACTAATATTTTAATTTTTGAGAAAAATGTATCAATGTTAAGCACTTGAAACCTGTAATAACATCTTCTACGTCGAAATAACTTTCCAACGGTATATATTTTGTCTGATTCTGACACTCAGATCTCAAGATATAGCCTTTGCAAGATCGTGACTCAACCACCGTCGATCAAGTTTGATTGGTAAATGTGGACCCTTGATATAATTTCGACCTCCTTTGTTGAAATTCGACTTTTATTCATTATTCTATCCCACATGTACGAGAATAAAATATTCTTAGTGGTATATAATGTTAATTGTAACATACACTTGACAAGAAATAAAGAAGAGAGGATACTATGGAGCTTGGAGGATTCAACCCTTGGAAAATTATCGAATATAATAATAATTTTGCATGCCCAGTCAAACACCAATATGCCCAGTCAACAATGATGAGTCACCCAACCAAATGTTTCCACATGTCATCACTCGATAATCCAACAATCAACCAATAAGAATCTTCCATATGTCATCCAATAAAATCACGCCATGTGTCACTTTTTGTATGCTGCCACATGTCTCCATCAATTAGTTTCCATGTGGCACCATCCATCTAACTTCCATGTGGATATATCTCATTGGTTAATAAATTTCCATGTGTCACTTGGATATGTTCCTCATAGAACTTAGGACAGGAAAAATATTATTAAAATAATATGGCAGGTTCATGGGTTTAAGTGAATGCAGAGGTAGGTGAGGAAATCACCCATGACCCATGGTAATACATAGTAAGGAATGAGTATGAACAATTCTAAGTGTAGGTGAAGTGGAGAGGAGAGGTAAATAGTTGTAAAATATTATTAGTCTTGAGAATCGGCTGGGTGGACTTGCCTATGATATATGAAAGAAATATTATATCACCAACTCGGGAACCCGTGAACCCGTGGTAACTCATGTATTTGGCTAAGTGTTGGAGGAATTACGTAGTAAAGAGTAGTAAAAAGAGTTGTGTGCATTGTGAAGGTGGCTGAGGTCAAAGTGTATTATGAGGGTATCGAAAATAAAACATACTCTTTAAGAAATATCACTAACCCGCCAACCTGAGGTAAGCCATAGTAAATAAGACTAAGTCTAGAAAGTATATAATGGATCACATGAAATATGGAAAGGAATATGGAAAATATGAAAAATGAAAAGAAATATATGGGAAATAAAGGAATTACATGAAATTTGGGAAAGGAAAAAACGGGAAAAGGAAAGAAATGGAAAAATAGGATAAGAAAAATGGAAAGGAAAATAAAAATAAATGGGAAAATAAAGGAAAATGGAAAGGAATATGAACATGGAAAGGAATAAGGAAAAATGGTTAAGTGTGGAAAATGGTAAGGGGAAATATATGGAAGTAATGAGACAATGGGAAAAATGACTAAGTATAGAATGAGAGAATGAAAAGAGGTGAAGGGAAATGAGAGGAGAGAACATGTCACTTAGAACATTTTTCATATTTCTTCTTGTAATACCTCCATTAGGCTTCTGGATAGAAGTATGCATATCTTGGTCATGGAGACTCTGATTTTGATTCTGCGAAGTGCATGGAGAAGTTGATACCGATGGATATGCAATGAACATATAATAGTTCAAAAATATATATCTTCTAATATCGTTTTTATTATTATTATTCTAGAAGCGGGAATATATAGGTGACCAAATTTTGGTCAACAACTGGCTCCAACTGCAGGACAATGACCAACTGTGGGTTGCTGAGAACACTAGAATATCAAGACAAATTACCTCCTCCATTGGGATATGGAGTCATCTTAAAATTGAACTCTTGTAATTCTTCTTCTTTCATGGAGTTATCTTCAAACTTAAATATAAAGACTGCCTTATTATGAAAAATTGAACTAAAGAAACAAAATATGTACATAAATGATCTACCTAGCCTAACTTACTTGAAATAAAGGGGAACCTTATGTGTAGGAAGATTTCCAATGGAGCCATTCAAGAATTGATATGATTTGTGGAATGAACTCCAAAATTTTGAGATATGTTGGGACCTGTACCAATGAGTCAAGGGCGCTCTCAATATGTACTGGAGAAAAACTATACCAAGTACGGTGAATATTTAATTGCATTATTTGACCAACAATGCTCTGGAACCATAATTCAGTAAAATCAATTCTTGGCTACTCAAGAATACTATTGTCTTTGATTAGCTAAGAAGTTTTCAACATAAGAATACATTCATCATTTTCCTTATTTCCAACCGCTTCCGAGGTTCTTGATTCATTAAAAATATCTTGAAAAGACTCTTCTTTATTTTAAGGGTGATCTTTCTCATCATTCTTCTCCAGATTCATTTCTTCCATCAATTCTTCTTGCTACAAGTTGTCTTGTGATGTTTCATCATCTATCAAAAGGCTGGAATCTTCTCGTGTATTTGGTGGAGGCTCCTCAATTTCATTTTCAAATTTGTTGTTCGAAATGTCTTTATATGGAGTTAGGAGAATGAAATTTTCTTCTTTTTCCACATTCAATATTATTGTTTCATTGGCGATGTCTTGGCAATTTTCTTCTTCTATGCAATGGCTTTCTTCTTTATTCTCAAAATTGTTCTCTTCCACCAATCTTTTTTATTTTGGCTGAATTCCTTTTGCATATTTGGTGGAGACTCTTTAATTTATTCCTCATATGGAGTATATGGGATGTTGGTATCCTTTTCTTGGTCTTTGGAATTCTTTCCTTCATTCTTAGCAACAAGGTTTGATTCAGAAAAGTCTTGCAGTGTT
The DNA here is from genome assembly GCA_032191745.1 of Picea mariana. Lineage (NCBI taxonomy): Eukaryota > Viridiplantae > Streptophyta > Pinopsida > Pinales > Pinaceae > Picea > Picea mariana. The sequence continues at coordinate 79,677 of JASDQU010105834.1, forward strand.
TCATGATATCCTTCTTCTAAATCATTGATTTCATCATTTTGTGTCCATGTGGGAGAGGGTGGGTTGGAAGAAACATTTAAAACATCAGCAAAAAAATATGAATGCACCTTTGGGCTAAAATTTTCTGCAAATGAATCTTCTAACACATCCCAACTAGTAATGGAGTTAGGCATTAATGAACTATACCATTCAAGAGCATCCTCTCGTAGAGTTTGTAGGAATAATCTACATGTAACATTTTCTTCAGTGAGATTAAAATCATAAAATGTACCTTTAAAATTAATCAAGTGTTTCTCTGCATCTTCTAAAGCATCCCCAAAGAATGTAGAAAAAATTTCAACAGGAATATTGGGCACTTGAAAGTCTATTTCTGGTAGATTTAAAGGGGTATTATGAAATGGCCTCCTTCTTTGAGCATTTCCTCCTTTTGTCGAATCTTGCAAAGCCATTTATGGGCCTGATGAAGAATATAAAGAAGGATTATGACATGAATGAAACCCCTCATTTTTAATTTTTTCCATGGAGTTTCCAGAGAGTTCATTCTCCTGAATCTTTGGTGCTTCTCATTTCTTTTTAAAATTACAAAAAAGGTGAGCCATGCTTAAAATAAGCAGCAATTTTCTTGAATATTCTTCTCGAAAATTTGACCCATGGAGATTTAGTGTTCCTCAAATATATTGAAAATAAATCGTTCCCCAGTATGGTCGCCAAAACTTTTGATGCTTGAATCCGCCAAGACCGAAACGACAAACTCATGAGGACATTAATCCCCCTTCATTTTTAGAGAGGTGGTACTCCTCTTGGACTAAAAGATATATCTGTGATATCTTGGATTAGGAGAGTGATAAATAGAAGACCCTAAATCTTTATTTCTTGATATTATGAAATAAAATGGTTCTTCAATAAACTGAATACAATCTTTATGTGCAGCAAAAGGAAATATTGAAGGAGGGCTTCAACATCATAATTAAATTGTGATCAGCATCACACACAATCTTCTTAACAATACATCAATACATCCATATCTTCTTCATAGGAGAGAATGGTTTTATCATCTCAAAGAATTTTAACAGAGTACTGCAATCAAGATCAAAAGAGAATTTGATATTTCAACCTCAAATACCTCATATTCTAAACTCAGGGTTACAAGTTACAGTCGAGATCAACCCCGAAGCAATTCTTTGTGGAGTTTTATTCATGAAATATTTTCTTCATTAAAAAATCTTTGATAGCCATATATGTGGCTGAAAATACTCCATGATCATATAAGAAAATACTTTAGAAGAATATAAGAAGAACACTCAACAACTCAGCCTTGTGCCCAACTCTGAGATTCAAGCATAAAACTATGAGAAGTGGTGTAGAAGAATATATATAAACAAAAAAATGGAGAAGATGGAGATTTATTTATTTTGATCAGAAGCTTGATTGTGTATCCATGTATGTACCTTCTTCTTCCTCTGATATTCTTCCCTACCCTTATAACAATACTAATTTTGTTTTGTTTGATGGAGACCCTCTTCTCTTTTTAAGGAGAGATTTTCTAATGGCTTGAACAGTTAGGGTTTCTCCCTTCTAGAAATTCTCGTAAAAATATTTTCTTGGAACATTCCCTTTATTTAATTATTCATTAATTCCTCATAAATTAAATCACATCATTAATATAAGTATATTGAAAATGGGTCCCTCTCCCTTTTTAATAAAAGTTTTTAATTAAACTTTTTTTTTTAATTTAATTAATTCTCCACTAAAAGAGGATGATTGTAATTTAATTTTATGGAAGTGAAAACCAACTTTTTATCCATTTAAACCACTCATGAATGATCTCTTCATCTTCTCATCTTTCCAAAGATATAAATTTGCCCAAATCCATCGCCCGAATCTCAAGATATGAGCTTGTGAAGTTGAGTTGTCATGCAGGCCCATTAAAAAATGCACCTGACTGATATTTTAATTTTTGAGAAAAATGTATCAAATTTCAGCACTTGAAACATTTACTAACATCTTCTACATCAAAATACATTTCCAAATGTATATATTTTTCGCGATTCAGACACTTGGAGCTCAAGATATATCCTTTGCAAGATCGTGACTCAACCATCGTCGATCAAGTTTGATTGGTAAATGTGGACCCTTGATTTAATTTCTACCTCCTTTGTTTAAATTAGACTTTTCTACATTATTATTATCACACATGTACAAGAATAAAATATTCTTAATGGTATATAATTTTAAGTGTAAAATACACTTGACAGGAAATAAAGAAGAGAGGAGACTATGGAGCTTGGAAGATTCGACCCTTGGAAAATTATCGAATATAATAGTAATTTTGCATGCCTAGTCAACCACCAATATGCCCAGTCAACAATGATGAGTCACCCAACCAAATTTTTCCACATTTCATCACTCGGTAGGGAAACAATAAACCAATAAGAATATTCCATATTTCATCCAATAAAATCACACCATGTGTCACTTTTTGTATGCTGCCACATGTCTCCATCAATTATTTTCCATGTGGCACCATCCATCTAATAGCCATGTGGATATATCTCATTGGTTAATAAAGTGCCATGTGTCACTTGGAGATGTTCCTCATATAACTTAGGGTAGAAAAAATATTATAAAATAATATGGCGAGTTCACGGGTTGTGAATGCAGTGGTAGGTGAGGAAATCACCGGGGACCCGCGGTAATACATAGTAAGGAATGAGTGTGAAAAATTCTAAGTGTAGGTGAAGTGGAGAGGAGAAGTAAATATTTGTAAAATATTTTAAGTCTTGAGAATTGGTTGGGCAGACTTTCATATGATATATGAAAGAAATATTATATCACCAACCTAGGAACCAGTGAACCTGTGAACCCGCGGTAACTCATGTAGTTGGCTAAGTGTTGGAGGAATTACATAGTAAAGAGTAGTAAAAAGAGTTGTGTGCATTATGACGGTGGAAAAATTCAAAGTACATTATGAGGGTAGCGGAAATAAAACATACTCTTTGAGAAATATCACTAACCCGCCAACCCACAGTAAGCCATAGTAAATAAGACTAAGTCTGGAAAGTATATAATGGATCATGTGAAATATGGAAAGAAATATGGAAAATGTGAAAAATCAAAAGAAATATATGGGAAATAAAGGAATTACGTGAAATTTGGGAAAGGAAAAAAAGGGAAAAGGAAAGAAATGGAAAAATGGGATAAGGAAAATGGAAAGGAAAATAAAAATAAATGGGAAAATAAAGGAAAATGGAAATGAATGTGAACGTGGAAAGGAATAAGGAAAAATGGTTAAGTGTGGAAAATGGTAAGGGGAATATCAAAGTAATGAGACAATGGGAAAATGACTAAGTATAGAATGAGAGAATGAATAGAGGTGAAGGGAAAGGAGAGGAGAGAACATATCACTTAGAACATTTTTCGTATTTCTTCTTGTAATACCTCCATTGGGATTCTGGACATAAGTATGTGTATCTTGGTCATGGAGACTCCGATTTTGATTTTGCGAAGTGCATGGAGAAGCTGATATCGAGGGCTATGCAATGAACATATAATATTTCAAAAATATTCATCTTCCAATATCATTGTTTTTATTATTCCAGGAACAGGAATATATATGTGACCAAATTTTGGTCAACATGGAGGAGGGTTTTTCAAAGGAACCATACATGATATGAAGACTGACCCTGTGGCAACACAAGAAACTAAGAAAAGAATTGAAATTGCAAAAATGAATATAACTATCAGACAAATGCGGAATGATATAACCAGATTGAGAAGGGGAGATAATTATGTGTCAAATCCAAGAATTCCAGTCTCAGAGAAAAGAAAAAACCCTCCCCAAGAAAACAGAGTGAGGTTTGAAAAAATGGATAATCCACAGAGACCGAGAGTTCCCAGACAACCCACTCCCAATGTAGTTGTTCTAGATGATGTGTATAATGAGTAAATAGTTGAGCAAGATAATTATCACTCACCTGATGAAAATTCTGAAATTGTGCAGATGGACGAATGTGAGGCATCCATGTATATATTTGAAGAAGGAGACAATGACCCTAACTTGCAAGAAAATGTCACCCGGACAAGAGGATTTGTAAATAGACCCAAGAATAATAATTACTCTGAAAAATAAAACCAAAAAAATAAAGGAAAAACAAATGAGAAAAGAGCAAATGAGAAAATGACGGATATCGTTGGAAGTAAAAGGAAACACCAGATGTCAAATTCCACTCAAATGACGTATAATGTGGTGGTGGATTTACGTAAGTTAAGAATAACTATGTCTTTCACTTAAGTGGTGAAGATTCCCCAACAAAGAGAAAACATTATGAAATTGCTGGACAATTCATTTGAAAGAGCAAAAGTTATTGTTACCAGTCCGAAACAAAGCCAGAACCAATCAACTATCAAGTTGAGAGGTAAAATTTATCCCTTTTATATTTCAATTGAAAATCATGATGTTGCACTCCATAATTGTTTATATGACACTGATGTGATGAATAATATCATGCCACTGTAAATCATGGAGGCATTAGGCATGAGTTGCACCAAGTATTACAAAATTGGTGAAAGTATATATGCAATTGATTATAGAAAAGTGCCAGCTTATGGAGAAATCAAGGAATTTTGTGCTTGGATTACAACAACCCCCCATATTATTACAGTTTTCAATATTATTGTGGTAGATATTCCCCCGACATATGGAGTTGTGACGGGGTTGGGCTCTAAATATGTCCTAAAAACAACCTCTATGCATTAGCCAAAGGTAGGCGTTGGCACAAGCATTTTACTTGTTGCCTATGTAGGTTATTACCTTCTGTTTTCAATACCCAGCCTCCAGAGATGCAACACTTGTAAAGGAACAACAATCTTAAAAGGGAACGTCAATCGTTCTATTCAAATGAACAACGCTATCTCCAAAAGGAACAACAATTGTAACAAGGAGACAACAGTCCTTATATTGGTCCAAACTAATGTTGAATTAATTGCATTGTAGTATTTGCCCAACTATTTAATTTGTCAACCCAGGGTTCATAAACTGATGAAGCACACACAAAGTATATGCAAGATTGAAGAGGATCTAATCTAATATAATGTTTAAGCTATGAGTGAAATTGAATCATTAATCTAACAAACAATTGAAATAGAATCATTAATCTAACACATGACTGAAATTGAATTGCGTAAATGCAATTAATCTAGGAATGGGAAATTGCGTGAAGGAAATTAATCTAGGAATGGAGAACTACATGAAGGAAAAGAAGATACAACATGTGAAGAGTTGAATGGAACAACAACATATGATAGCTCTCACTAATGAAGCAATCTTATATTACAATAATCAAACCAATCTTCATAAAAGAATAATGAAAGCATGAAAACCAAAACTATGAATCAAAGCTAAGAATCCCATTCCCTTTTCAATCCTAATGAATACTCAAATAACTCTAATTACATCCTAATTGAATACTCTAATTCTAATTGAATCCTCATGAAGAGAGATGTTAAACCCTAATATTGGCTCATTACCCCTTAATTGGGGCATATTATATTAGTACTGTTATTTTATTTATGTCGGGTTTAGGCCATTAGTTGTAATTATACCTCCTAGTCTCCTATATATACAAAGGAGACATTTTCATTTTGAATCATCTGGTACTTGAACATTTAAGTGGGGTAAAACGAGGTTTCCCCCTCGAAGAGGCTTATTATCTGAAATTATCTCTTTTTCAAGGTGTTGAGTACTTTTTCTGAGGTTTTTCTATGCTATATTGATATTTGGTTCTTAACAAGAGAGAAATCTCTTTTATACATGAGAGCCTTGAAGATACGATAACCATCTCATTATTACAGATCCACTTTTCTCTCAACCTATTTCCCATTATTACAAAATATAATCCCTTCAAATCCTCACACATATCTCTCAAATATCTTGGATAAATATTCCAACCAAATCTCCATGATCGTCTCCTTGGAATGGGCTTGAATTATCTCCTCAAATCTTGAAATGGTGGAGGAAGTATTTGAGAAGTGCTTTTGAATTAATCCTTCACATATTCCTACACATTGCAAAGCTCACACATATTTGAGATATATATGAAAACATGTCGATTTTCTAACATTTAATCACAAATTCCCTTTTAATACTAAAATGAATAAAGTGGAAAATAATAAGGTGAAACCCAAGTATATTTATGAAAATGATATCGTGAAATTTTAATGGGGCGATGAAATGTGGAGAATGATGAAGGGAAAGGTGGATGAAAATAGGACATTTTTGAGCCCCAATAGCTAGGAAGAGATTGGATGTCCATAATTAGGGGATATATAATGAACGATGGAATTTGAATAATGATCACAATAAAAGAAGGAGCAATGATCAAGGTACCCCGGGAACCCAGAAAAACCTTCTCTTTTAAGAAGGAGGATAATGAATTAATGGAGGATTATATAGATGTTGGGATTGGAAACTATGCCATCATGCACATGGAGCATAATGAAATCCTAGAGCAAGTTCAAGATACAGAATGTCAAGGATGTTTGTTTGAAGGATATTGGAGGATGTCTTTTGACAGAGCATGTTCAAACTCTGGGAGTGGAATTGGAATTATTCTTATGAGTACAAGTAAGATTGTGCATCCATATGCTACTAGGCTGGAATTTCCATGTACCAATAATGAGGAAGAATATGAAGCCTTATTTCACGGGATGATCCTCACATGAGAGATGAAGATAAAAAACCTAGTAGTGACTGGCGATTCCGAGTTGGTTATTAATCAGGTCACTCTGAAGTATAAAATCAAGAAAGAAAGACTTAAGTTGTATTTCAAAAGAGTTAACGAACAGATGAAGTCTTTCAATTCCTTCAACATCTCTTTCATTCCAAGGGACAAGAATCACAAGGTAGATTCATTGGCTTTGGCAGCCTCATTGTCGAACCCAGATGATATACAAAGAAAAACGTATTTTCAAGTAGAAAGATAATTCCAACCTTCTATGCCCGATAACATGGAATATTCACAAGTATTCGAGAATGATGAGCAGTTGGAAATGTTTTTGGCGAATGATGATGATGATGATGAAGATGATCACATCTATGTTGTTCCTAAATATTGTATACAATATGAGTCTCTTTTCACGAAATATGATCATGCTAAGAACCTCCTGGAAGAAGTTTCAATTTGAAAAGTACAAGAAACAAGAAAGGTCAATATTGGAACTGACAGTTCCCCGAAACATGTTAATTTGGGATTTTATTGTACTAATGGAGAAGTTTACCAATATATAGCATTGTTTAAAGAATACATTGATGTATTTGAATGGACCTATGATGATTTGAAAGATTATGAAAAAAAAATATTCCAGCACATCATTCCTTTGAGAGAAGAGGCAAAGCTTGTAAAGAAAAAAATAAGGATGATGAACCCCAAACTGAAACCTTTGGTAAATATTGAATTGGAGAAATTGAAAAATGTTGGAATAATTTATCCCATTAGACATTTCAACTGGCTTTCAAACCCAGTGAATGTAAGAAAAAAGACTTGGGAAATCTGGATGTGTGTTGATTTTAGAGATCTTAAAAAAGCAAGCATAAAGGACAACATTCTATTACCTAATATGGATTTCCTTCTAAAGCAAGTCACTGGATCATCCTGTATGTCCATGTTGGATGGTTTCTCTGGATATAACCAAGTCTTGGTTGCTAAGGAAGACAGGGAAAAGACAACATTCATAACACTGTGGGAGGCATATGCATACGCCAGAATTCCCTTTGGTTTGAAGAAATATGGAGCCACATTCCAGAGGGCCATGGATCATGCCTTTAGTGGGTTGATAGGAAAATTTATGGCAGATTATCAAGATGATTTGACAGTGCATTAAAAAACTAGGGGTGATCATATCCATCATTTGAGAAAGGTTTTTGAAAGATGTAGATTATATGGTGTATCTTTGAATACAAAGAAATTCTTATTCGTTGTAACTCAAAGAAAGATGTTGGGTCATATTGTGTGTAAGGAAGGGATATATATAGATCCAGAAAGAGTTAAAGAAATAGATGATATCAACCCCCCAACATCCAAAAAATGAGTTCAATAATTTTTCAACAAAATCAATTTTGTGAGAAGGTTCGTTCCTGAGTATGCAAGCATTGTGAAGCCAATCAATTTTTTGTTGAAAAAGGAGCATAGGTTTGAATGGACGACAGAAAAATAATAATATTTCAATAATATCAGTAGAAATAACCATAGCTTCAGTCCTCATTAGTTCGGATTTTCAAAGGGATTTAATCATCTATTCATTTTCTACAGAGACAGTTGTTGCATTTGTTCTTACTCAGAAGAATATCAACGGTGAAGAACTCCCAATCAGTTTCATGAGAAAAAATCTACATGACTATGAATTAAGATACTCAGAACTGGAAAAGAAAGCCTTGGCTCTTGTAAAAGAGGTGTCTCACTTTCAGATGTACATTTTTAACTCTCATGTTATTGCTTATGTCCCCTCATCGCCGATGAGGATTATTTTGAATCAACAATTGAGGAGAGGAAAATGGGCTAACTGGCTGGAAAATATACATGAATATGGTATTGAAATTAAACCTTTAAAGGATATCAAAGGACAAGGTTTGTGGAAGCTCATTGTGAATAGTGATTCTGTGGATGGAATGATTTCAATTTCAGTAGGAGAACCACTCGTTGATTCAGAATGGTATGAAGATAACGTATTTTACTTGAGGTCGGGGAAGTTTCCTGTCACCATGAACCCTAAGGAGCGAAGAACATTGAAGATGAAGGAAAATCAATATGTGCTCATTGTTGATATACTATTTAGGAGGAATTATGATGGTATACTACTTAGATGCGTCGATGAAAACCAAGTCCAAGAACTGGCGAGAGAATTTCATGAAGGAATATGTGGTGGACACTTTCCAACTACTACCACCACCCATAAGATAATAAGAGTTGGATTCTATTGGCCATAAATCTTCATAGACTCATACGCCACAATAAGAAAGTGTATATCATGCCAACAATTTTCAGGGAAAATGAAGAAGTATGTGATGTCGTTACAGCCTATAAGTGTATAGAAACCATTCTCTCAATGGGGACTTGATATTTTCGGCCCAATAAATATGAAGTCAAGTAAGGGACATATGTACATTCTCACCTCCATATATTATTTCATGAAATGGATAGAAGCAACGACATTAAAGAAAGTTGATTCTGAAGAATTGATCAAGTTCCTCAAAGACGATATTTTATCAATATTCGGGGTCTTGGATAAATTTATCATTGATAATGGTTCAATTTTCATCTGGTTGAAGTTCTCATAGTTTTTTGGAGAATATGGAATTATTATGGGTCAATCATCCAATTATTATCCTCAAGGCAGTGGCCTTGTAGAGTCCACAAATAAGACACTTGTTCAGATTTTAAAGAAAATTGTTGATAAGAACCAAAGGAATTGGCAACTCAAGCTAACTGATGCATTGTGGGCAAGAAAAATGACTCCAAAGGACAGCACTGGGATGTCCCCATATACATTGGTTTATGGGAAAAAATTGAAGATACCAATCAGCCTTGAACTCAATTCCTTGAATTTTTTGGTTAGTACAGAAGGTATAGAAGACAGTTCACCTATTCAAAGAAGGATCAATCAATTGTTGAAACTGGAAGAAGAAAGAAGCAAAGCCCTGAATCAAACTTCTCAAAGACAACAAAGTGTCAAAAGATATTTTGACCAGAGTGCAACTGTAAAAAAATTTCAAAAGGGAGAACTAGTATTACTTTGGAACAAATC
>JASDQU010105835.1:0-10939 GCA_032191745.1 Picea mariana
AAAAAAAAATTGATTGTGAATATGGGGAGGTCTAGTTGGTAAAGGACGGAACACTAGTTGACGAAGAAAATCATCGAGTCCATCTTCATTTGTTACGGTATTTCTATTTGAGATTTGAGTGTTATTAAATTTTAAATTTGTAATAGAGTTTTAGGGTTCCACTATAATTGTGCTGTAATCTAAATTTGAATTGGTAAATTCTTGATGGTTTTTCTGGAAAACTAGAAATGAATTATGATGATTTTTACCATTTCAATTTCCCAATGAAAAGTGGCGGCGAGGATATCTCTGTATGTACAGAACGCGAATCTTCTTAGTCGCTTCAGTATTTGCAAATCAAAATTTAATTTAATTTATCAGTTTGCATTGTTGCGAGTATGCAGTGGGATGGTTCTTGTGATGAGACGAATGCCTCAAAATTTAATTTTATTTATCAGGTTGCATTGTTGCGAGGATGCAGTGGGATGGTTCATGTTTGTATGACGAGACGAATGCCTTGTTGCGTGTTTGAACTTGTGTGAATTCCTTTTTGAAGAGGAGGAAACTTCCTGTCCTTAGTTGCGTTGGGCGAATTCGTTTTGTTAAGGAAACAAAACCTTTGGGTGATAAAGAAAACTAAATTTGAATCCCCTTTGGTGCTATAATCTGGTTGAATTGATTTGCGCACATTTCTGGAATGGTTGAATTGTTGAATTGTTAAATTATTGCGGAGATGTTTCAGTTATTTCATGATGTATTACCAATCGTAGTCTGGTTACAATCTAAGATTGAGACTGGTTGTGGTGACTTCTATGTGTATTGAGTTTTGGGTGAACAATTAAATTCGTTACCTTTAGGCACACTCAGAACGTGATTTCCTTATCGATGTCTGCCTTGAGTCGACATATCAAAAACTTAAATATCGCCTACCTTAATCAAACATCTACCCATACAAATTCTTAATCCAAGGATTTTGTCCACTAGGTTAATAGATGTTGCATACCATCTCGTGTTGCATGGGATTTGAATCGTCAAATTCTGGATGTGTGCACTTCCCTACACATGAATTTATGGTGTATGCCGAGTATAATGGATATTAGATGGGATTTGAATCGTCAAATTCTGGATGTGTGCACTTCCCTACACATGAATTTATGGTGTATGCCGAGTATAATGGATATTAGATGCAACAGCATTCATTTTCACTTCTGAATTTTGAAAAAAAACTTGAAAGCCCGAGTGTTGTAGTGGTATTGCGATTTCCTAGTTCCTTTGAATCCCCTTTAAAAATTTTAATTCAATACTGATTCCCGGTTGTTAAGAGCGTGGAGCAAGGTATAAACCAAATCTGGGATGGTTGCGTTGCTTTCTCTCCCCGTCGTCTGGTGATTAAGAGCTGCCTGGACTGTCGTTTTTCTTTGTGTTACCTTCAAGACCTTTGCACGTCAATTAATGGTGTATGTGCATTTAGGGGCTTTACACTATCCAATCCAAAAAAGAGTTCACGATTTTTGTTGCTTAAGAATTTTCTGCCAAACGTTTGCTTTCCCTGTCGAAGGGACCTTTCGCCTTGATATCCAACCCAGCTATCGATTTTGCTGTTCTTTTTAATTTTAACATCAGAGTTTGAATGCATGTTTATAGCTTAGCAACGATTCATTTGTTCGCTTCCATCTCTATGGTATTCGCTACCGGTTGAAAATCAGATAAGAATATTAGAAATTTAGTGCCAGAACTGGTGTCGGTTTAAACTGCACATCGTTCCAAGGTCTGGAGCATTCTTTGAAGCCTTCGAGTTCTTGTAAATCGGTTCCCTCCTTTTGAATCCTAGTTACTAAATAAAGTTTACTTTTCCACCCTGGAAAGTGATTGATCTTCTTTAATATCCTTATATACAAGAGAGGTAGCTAACATGTGAAACCCTTTGGATTCTTAAATACAAATTGACCTTCTTGGCTCCTTTAAACGGGTGTGAAAATCGATTGAAAACTTGATACATTTCTTGTTATGTTGAGATCAAGGTTCGTGTAAATCCTTTATATTGTTTAAATATGATGTGAATCTTCTTAATTGTTAAAATAAAGAAAAGCAGTTCACTTTTTTTTTCTTTTATAATTGATTTCTTAAGTCCTTTATGTTGGAATATATAATTCCTACTTATCTAATATGATGTATTAAGAAGTAGAGTCAATTTCTACTTGAGTTGTGTGATCTTATTATTAGGAGTTTGTTAGGGAGTTGGATTTATGAGACCCTAGATTCGTGTTTATGGTTGAGATATTTGCTCAACCTCTCATCCTATATTTGGAATAAGTTAGATCTCATAACTATCAGTGAGCACTATATAATGAGCCACCAATATATTGTATATGTAATTCAGTAATCAAGTAATCTAATAGTGTTGTGTTATAATCTCTCTCTCATTTGTTAATTTGGTATCAGAACGTCAGGGCTTGGCGTGACTCTCTCACGGGAGTGCCCAGACACATGAGGAGAGTAGAGGAATAATATGATTTCTGAGTGTTGGCGGATCTTGAGAGAGGCGGATCCCTGAGATATTGGCTGAGATAACAAGATCACTGGCATGAAGCATCCCGTGAAGCATCATCTGGAGTATCTGCACGTTCTCTGTCGGCTGTGAGGAATTGGTGCGCTGTGAGAAGAGATTGGAAGTTGCCTGCGTGAAGAGATAGTCATTGTTAGTAGCCGCAAATATCATCCAATGGCCGATTGAAGAAATCAACGAGATGTGGTCGGATGAGCTTGTTGTCGAGAACGACTGTTTTAGCCGGGGTCTGTGGTGGAAGTCGATGAGCCTCTGTGGAGGAGTAAAAGAAACAATTCCTGCTAGAATATAGTTCACCCTACTCAATTCAATCATCAATGTCGTTGTTGAGCCGACCATCCCCCTGCGTGGATATTTCCTCTAGTTCGTTGCTATACCTGGAGGTTTCGCTGGATGGTATCGCGTCCGAGTGGAGGAAATCATGCCTATTGGAGTGCTTATGCCTATAGCTCATTACGTGTGGATAGGCATGTGGATAGACAGTGTCATTGTTGCTGAAGAAAGAAGGTCGATATAAAGGAGCAGTCGTCACTATTGTTTAAGGTGAATCCTGGTGTTGTTTGCTTGAGGTGTGGAGCATTGTTCAGAGAGGACATAAGTGAGAGGGTGAGTGGATCTATCTCGTGTTCAAGAGAAATTGTTGAGCTGAATGAACCATTTTTCAATGGATCTGTTTTGTAGCCTGGAGTTGGATCACCTTAGCGCATGAGTTGTTGCATGGATTTTGTTTGACGGGTAAGAACTGCGCCCATATCGCTGCATTGGAGAGTCGCTGCCACCATTTTTATTGCTGAACAATTGCTGGAAGATAGGCATGTGAATAAAGATCCTTCCTAAAATTTAGATGGAGACTGAAGAGCTAGTACAGATCGCTTCAAAATTTGGAGCACGATGTATGACAGTGTACCGACGTTTCTGTGCTTGATCGCTCAACGTATGGACGGATCCATATTTCAAAGACCTGTGCATTGGCGTCAGAGTTTATTTAGGATTTTTTTTTTCGTTGGAGTCTCAACCCAGCAAAAGGAAAGTAGATCGAAAGAAATGGTCTTTTCTGTGATTGAAATTAGATGGATTACGACTTGTAATGCCATAGGTACGAATCTGTAGTGGTTAAATACCAGGGGCCGTGGCAGAGGGGGAGGCCTGGATGCATGTTGCAGTATGCTCTCTTGCATATAGCGGGGTTCGACAGTGTGAAGGAAGAATTTTGAAGGGCTTCCGTTAGTGGGGGAGAAAAACGCCTAGACATCCTGAAAATTTTGAGACTCCTGGTGTGGAAGTCACAACTGGACCACTTGGTCAAGGAATTGCTAATGCAGTTGGTTTGGCACTTGCTGAGAAACATCTAGCGGCTAGATACAATAAGCCAGACTCCACTATTGTTGATCATTACACATATTGTATTGTTGGCGATGGCTACCAAATGGAGGGTATTTCTAGCGAGGCATGCTTGCTTGCTGGACACTGGGGCCTTGGCAAGTTGATTGCTTTCTATGATGACAACCACATCTCTATAGATGGTGACACCGAGATTGCATTCACAGAGGATGTTACTACTCGTTTTGAAGATCTGGGATGGCACACTATCTGGGTTAAGAATGGTAATACAGGTTATGATAAAATTTGTGCTGGTTTTGAGGAGGCACACAGGCAGGGTGACACAGAATTTGCCCAGATTTACACAGATGTAGGCATCTATTATACTCTGGCTCCTGTCTTTTGTGGGGAGGCATTTGATGGGGCAGAAGCAGTGTGGAGAATGGATAAATGAGTGGAGTTCATGTTGTTGTTGGAACTCCAGGTCGTGTATTTGACATGTTGCACAGAGATTGAGTCATTATGAAGAAGAGGAATTGCTCCCAAAACTATTGATGTGGAGAATCCATGTGATCTGTCATCGTAGAGATGTAGGGGCACCGTGTGTATATTTAGGTGCGGTCTTGGTGGACATGTATGTGGATGTTGGTACAGTGTTTCTGAAGAGAATGTTCAATAAGTTCTTCTACAGACTACATGGAGGTGTTATAGCAAAATGAATTGAGGTGTACGTGCTCATTCTGTCGGACTCACACATCCTCCAAATCAAGTCACAAAAGTGAGATTGAGTTGTGCTTATATTTATTGTTTGAAGGTGCGATGATAGTTATAAGTTGTGTGAAGTGGTTGTGTGTCTTGGTCAAGAATGATGATGAGATGTAAATGAACATATGTAATGGGCTTATCATATTGGGCATATTATTGGTGAGAGTATTCTTGATATTGTTATAAATCATTTTGAATGTTTTTTGTACCTAATTGAATGTTGTAAGGGGTGCACGATTGGTTTTACCCGACACCCTAGGTTATGGTCCAAATTGTAATGCTTATCCATAGGCAAGCTAAATTCCCCAGGTTTGTTGTAAGCCCTGTTAGTAAGGCATAAACAGGCATACATGTTGTAGTGCAGAAGCGCATGTGATCACAGGATGTGATACTCTCTCATAGGCAAAGAGGTTGTTGTATCAAGTTGTGAAATTAACCACTAGCGTAGGTACGAGGGTGGCAGGTGTACTCGTATGCTAGCTTGATGTTGAATAATAGACTTTGGATCTTCGATTCAAGGTGGGGATGTGAGATGGAAGAATCTCAAAGTGTGATACCAAGTTGTGAGTCTCAGAGTGTGAGGGACCAAGTTACGTTTAAGGGAGAGTTTAATATTGATGAACCATGTAGCTGAAAACAATTCCTAGAGAACTAGCGGGTACAGTGGCAGATGACCCATGTTTTTCGATAGATGGATTTTGATTTATATGGACATCAATAATTATATGCAGGTACAAGATACAAGAGGAAGCAAAAACAAAGTTCAAGGATGAATCCTGTAGTAAAGCAAGCTCAAGTGAAAAATTGAAGCCATGACAGTGATGAAGATATGACCACAAAGATATTTAGATAAGTAGTCATTAAGGGAGAGTGTTGGAATATATAATTACTACTTATCTAATATGATGTATTAAGCAGTAGAGTCAATATCTACGTGAGTTGTGTGATCTTATTATTAGGAGTTTGTTAGGGAGTTGGATTTATGAGATCCTAGATTTGTGTTTATGGTTGAGATATTTGCTCAACCTCTCATCCTATATTTGGAATAAGTTAGATCTGATAACTATCAGTGAGCTCTATGTAATGAGCCCCCAATGTATTGTATATGTAATTCAGTAATCAAGTAATCTAATAGTGTTGTGTTATAATCTCTCTCTCATTTGTTAATTCTTTATTTAAGAATAGGTAAGTTAGATTGAAGCCCTTTTATATTACTTGATATATTGTGGTCTTCATTCAATCCTTATATATATGGATATGAAAGTTGGATGAGGTCCTTATATCGTGCTTATTAAGTTAATCCCTGGGCCGAGTGTAGGGTCAGGGAGGCTGAGCGGGCAGGCCTGAGCTCAATCCCCGAAATGCAGGCAGGGCATTTTTAAGTTTAGGTGGATGCCAGGAAAAACCAATTCAATGCCCATTTGAGCGTGCTTACGCACCACTCAATCCAAACCGGAGCTGCTGAAGCTACATTATGAATATGTTACAACAAGTTTAGGTTTTTCTTGATCCTTGATTAGTTAGTGGATATGTAATAGTATTGGGATTCGAATGCATTGAAGGTATGGTTGATATTTTTTATTTCTATAGATTGGATCATAAGCAACTTTACTTTCAATTTATCAGTTATTGTTATTTGAATAATTCTCATACCTTTACAAGGAATGTGTAAGGAAGCATTGAAACCTTTATGCAATACTTAAAGAATATTTCATCCTCCTATGGTTCTTAAAATTGGAATTGTAGTTTAGTAATTTAAAGCCTTTTTGTATAGTTGAATATGACTTTAGTTTTTCCTTAATTCTTAATTGGATTGTAGATAGTATGGAAGTCCTTGTATGTGGTTTAATAATTTGGTTCTTCCTTAATCCTTTCTATAAAACTGTAAGTTGATTTTGATTTCTTTATTTTATTGTTGGTTGTTATAATATTCCTTATATGAAATTATAAGACAAGTCGTTATTGATATGTTGGATTAATTTTTATTGTCTTAATTCCATTAATGGATATATGTATAAAGAAGCTTGATTTCTATTCAATTTGTTTATTAGGTTGACCTCCTTATGGTACCTTGTGATGAATATAAATTGGTAATGAATTCTTATAGTACTGTTTACTTAAGATACATCATTTTTAAATATATTTAGTTGTTCTACACAAGGATGGTACTTGTTGCAGTATCTTGATGTAATTATAAATGATGCTTGACATAAATGAACATAACTTAGCCAAGGTTCTAAAGATGGGCGTAAATATATTTGTAACTGGTACTCGAATCTTTCTTATGCTTTCATAGATTTTATAAGTCTTTAGGTCTTATTCTCTTACTCAATTGCACTTATTTATTGACGAATGATGGATTAAGTAAAATGGATTGTTCCTTGCACTATGAAGAATGATGTTTAAGTATGATTGATGAAACTAGTCTAAAGTTTATTTGAATGGGCCAATGGGATTTAGATACCTCCATGCTCCTCAGAACAGTCGCCGGTCCTAAGACCTTAAATGGTAAAAATCAATCAGATAAATCTTGGACTTAAGCATTGCTTATGTGTATTGGAGGTCCTAAACCTGCGGGATAGGTTGGATGGGTAGTTTCCTTAAGTTATATTTTGATGAGTTGGGTTGAAGGAATTTAAGTGATGTTGTTTCCAGTTGATCGATGAGATTGATTGTGTAGTTAATGTTATATGTTGTGATGTGTGTCATTTGTCTTAATGTGTGTCAAATAAAAAATATTTACCTCTTTTCTACATCGCTTGTCATAGTAACAGAGGGGGAATTACATAGGGTATCAGACTGGGTTCAACATTGTGATTTTGGATAGCTACACCTTCCCATGTGTTAAAATTATGACTTAGAACTTATCGCTAATTAAAATTCAAAATTTTTCCATGAAGGTATTCATGGTTAGATGACATCGTGGTAGCAGACGACATGGTGCTAGGTGATGCAGCCCCCCCACCCCCTTCTCTCCTAGGGGCTACATGACCTCCCGATAAATGATCTTTAACTACATGAGATGAATTAGCTCCATGAGGCCTTATTGGCCCTAAAATTGAATTTAAACACATGCCCTTTTATCACCTTAGGCGCAAGTCGTATGATACCCACAGACCCCTTTACTTAACACTTTTATAATCTTGAAAATTTCAGGCGCTCACTCCTTTCCTCTATCCCTTCTCCACATGCGACCTTAGGCTATGACCTAGAGCTTAATCTCCTAAGTGCTTCATCAATTCGGGTGCATTTTTAGTAATAGCTGCACCCTTTTCGCCCGAACCCCAAATCGGAGAACTAATCCAACATGATGTACGTTCAACTCCTATCCAACAACAGACAGTTGAGATTCACTTCAGAACTTCAACTTTCATGATTTTCGGATGTTCCAAGGTATTCTCCCACCACAGTAACTTTTCCACGAAGTTCTGGATCAAGCGCTAGGTACTTGCCTTCTAGTCAACGGCTAGGATTCCTTCACAACTTCGAACTTTGGTGATTTTATCTCTTCTACACTCCAAATCCTCCAAATCGTGATATCTCGAGGAGCTCATGGCCAACCACTGCGCAACTCTCCTAGATCTGACAGTTTGGAACAATCACGCTTCCTCTTGAAGAGATCTTAATCGTTACTTTGAAAAACCTCAAAGGGATCCTCGCTTCTGGAGATTTCTCCCACTAACTATTTGGAACTTGTCTTTCCTCCAAACCTTTAACTCTTTAGAGTTTTTTCTTCGACAC
Source organism: Picea mariana (assembly GCA_032191745.1). Lineage (NCBI taxonomy): Eukaryota > Viridiplantae > Streptophyta > Pinopsida > Pinales > Pinaceae > Picea > Picea mariana. The sequence continues at coordinate 8,372 of JASDQU010105835.1, forward strand.
TTACTCGGACTTTGGATCTATGCATGCCTTGCAACAGATCTTTGCATACACTTCTGCAAGTGATTTATCGAACTACTCCTGAGTTTCTAAGTCAAAGAGATTGTCAATGCACTCCTTGCGGACAATATGCACACTATGTGTACAAAGATTCAAGTTTCCTCTTTAGAAATCCGAGTCAAACCAGACTCTGTCAATGCACTCCTTGCAGAAAACATGCACTCCTTGTGTAAGCTCATGGAAGAGAAAAAAGTGAAACTTATCTAATGTTTCAAAGATTCATACAATTCACCATGAATTCATGCATTCATCGGTGTAATTCATGCATGAATGGATACACAATATAACAAATATTAGAATGTAAATAGAAAGACTACCATTCACTTAGATAGACAAGCAATAGCGACACCACAAATTTGGATCAATATTTCTCTGGTATATTCATTCAAATGTACCGAATCTATATCAACATTCAACAACCTCTAACTAACTTCCAATTATGACAATATTCAACAAATTTGTAGCTATCATCATATTTAACAAACTCATTTGGGCATACAACACCTCTACTTATACCATAGGGTTCATAGGGTTCCCTCTGACTACCTATATTATCGAAATGAAATTTAACAACTACTTAATCCCTATTACATTAAGGTCTGAGACAGACAAATAATAGTGAAAGATCCATATCTATGTTGTAACTAACTATAATAAAGGAAATATGATTTCTGGCGATCGCATGCGATCGTTCAACCTCCAAACATTAAGATCTTCTTTAATTTTCAAATCGTTAAAAATGATTTACATGATACGACAACTTTTAAAATTCAAAAATAATTCAAAAGGTGCTCTACGGTGTTGAGTTGTCTCTCTACGTGTGTTTTGTTGACGATGCTCCTACATCATACTCTGGAAAAAAATTCGTGGGCTCTTTTCCATGACCTCCTGCACTGACTTTCCATGATTCTAGATATCAACTGCATTTTCCCAACTGACATCTTATATTGGGTGTCCTTTCCACTTTACCAAATAATCCAAATAAGTCTTTCTCCCAGTCTTCTTACCAATCCTCTGATTAATGGTCTTCTCCATCTGTGGCTTTTCTGCTACAGGAATCTACTTCTCCCACTGGGTCTCTTTCTGATCTTATGCTTATTTTTTGTCATCTTCCATGTAAGGATATAGGTCTTAAACATTAAATATGGGTGATATACCCACATCCTATAGAATCTCTATCTCATAAGAATTGGCACTAAATTTCCTTAGGATCTTGCATGGGCTTATCTTCTTCGGCTTCAATTTGTTATATGTTCCCCTTGGGAAACTTTCCTTCCTAACATGTGCTAAAACTTGATCTCCCATGATGCAAGAGCATTGCCAGCACATCAAGCGAGCCAGCACGGAAGCAGAGGACAGCTGGACAAGCCAGCACAAATTTTGAAAACACTTTGGAATTGTTGCGCAAATCTTAAATGAGCCATTAAGATGAGGCGCACTTGTATATTGTAAATGGACCTTGAGCGGATAGCTCTCGTCCTTAGTAGGTAGATGGAATTTAAAATAGTTAATGTAAAGTAGATAGAATTTAATTCTAGACTAGACAGTTGTAGAGCGAAAGAGGGAAATGGGATATAGACACCCTCATTGTGCATTGTAACATTCTTCAGAAGCATTTGGAGCAAGAAGAAGAAGAGAGCTGTGTAAAAACACCCATGTACAGACATTTGAATTAATAGAAAGCTTTGATTTAAATTCATGGTTTGTGTTGTTCTCTGTGTATTGGTGCTGAATGATAGGCTCATGAACGTTGGATTCCTGTTATACATTTGATTTTATATGCTATGTATGTGATTTCACGTATGAATTGAAGTCTGAGAGGGAGATGGAATGAGTTTCAATTGTTTCTCTATTTGAGCTAGAGAATTCCTACAAGGAGTGCAGTAGAAGTGTCTGCAAGGAGTGCGTTGACAGAGGGTTCAGATAGAGATAGTTTTTGTTCTCATTCATCCAGAAGTGTAGTTGGGCACAGGAGCCGTGCAAGGAGTGCACAGGCCAGGTAAAAGTCTCAGGGTTGTGAACTTGAGTGAAGCATTTGACAGACTGCTATTGCAGGTGTGCGCAGAGTCAAGTGACTTCAACACTTCGACATTGTTGAAGGTTTGCCATAAGGAGTGTGTGCAAGAGTTTTCTTGAAGGACTTGAGGTTGTGGGGAAAAGCTCAAGAGGGATAGGACCTTTGAATATTTTGAAGGACAGCGTAGAAAATTTGTGCCTTGAAGGTTGGCAAGAAGCATCACAAGTTTGCACACAGGTGGATAAGTTCTGTGGAAGAACACTTATTCATTTCATGGATTGCATAAGGAAGAACGGACGGTCGATATCTTCCAGGGAAAATCAGCGAATCACCATGAGTCGTTGGATCTCGCAGGGGTGCAGGGGGATACTGCAGATATTCCCATAGTGTTTAAAGCTCAGAAGGAGTAGAGCCGTTGATCCAAGCCAACCAGGGGCGTTGGATTATTCAAGAAATCATCTATCGGGATTTCGTAAGAAAGGAATCGAATATTT
>JASDQU010105835.1:25352-41597 GCA_032191745.1 Picea mariana
GCCACAGGGATCTATATTGTGCCCATGAGATTGAGATGCTAGGTTTGAAGGATATGACTTTTTCCCTGGCTGGATTTTAGGTCCTCCTGGGACCATTTCCCTTTCTTAATTGTTTCTCGAATCAAGTTCATGATTCTTTCCCACGTTGAGCTGGGGGGGGAGGTAGTCGATTAGAAAATCCTTTTGCTTCTTTCCTTCCATATTTGCCACATGATGAAGCTTGGAAGAAGCTACCAAATGTGATCCAGGATTGGGTTTTGATAGGAGATCAAGTCCCAATTTTCCACTGTGTTGATGATACTTGCCCTGTTCCTATTGGAGAAACACATTATTTGAGTCCTCCAATCTCAAATTGTCTCATTGTAGTGGCAAGGGTTGACAATATGATCCATCATTTCTTCCTGTTGTTGACAGAGAGAGCAGATGGAGGGGCCTATGAAGCCCTGTTTCCTAATATTGTCCCAAGTGAGGATGCGATTTTGGACTGTGAGCCATAAGAAGATGGACACCTTAGTCGAGAGTTTTGGATTTCAGATCTTACCCCATATGATCTCCTTGGGTTGTTCCTGATAATTCCCTGTAGGTAGTAGGCTTCCTTGACCAAAACATTGTCTGCTGTAGAGTGACCCCATCTGAGAATGTCCGGACCTTCTCTGATGTAAATTTTCCGTTGATTTGCACAAGCTTTCCAAGCCTGTAGATCCATCTTCATTTGAAGGTGAAGTTCATGTTGTTCAGTATTCCAATTGCGCCATGGTTGGTGCCCGTCATTCTCTCTCCATAGATCCTTTACCCATCAAAATTCCTTGGACTGCATTTGTTGTCATAGGGGAGTGAGTTCTTCAAGAGTGGCTAAGGGTGGTTGTTGTTGCCAAGAGTCTTTCCAGAAAAAGGAGTGTTCCCCATTGTTGATCTCCTAGAAAGCATGCTTCTGAATTAGCATTCTATTGTTCCAAGCCGTGTTCCATATATTGGATCCATGAATTTTATTAGCTACTCTTCTCTGGTGGAGGGAGCATATTTTTTTTTTTATATTTTTGCCAAGAGTTTTGTGGGGTGCTTGAGCCATCGCCACCACAGGTTTTCCCCCATGAATTGATTTAATTTTCCTGGGTCCCTAAGACCTAGCCCCTATAAATATTTAGGTTTGCAGATATTGTCCCAACCTAACAGAGCCCACTTCTTGTTTGGGTGATGCCCATGCCATAAGAAGCAACACTGAATGTTCCTAATGGTTCGGATGAAAGACTGGGGGGGATGCTAAGGCAGTAAATAGGTAGGATGGAAAGGCTTGAATAACAGACTTTAGGAGCACCAACCTGGCTGCAAGATTAAGAGGTCTGAAGGTCCAGTTGTTGAGTCTACTGGATATGGAGAGAAATAGGCTATCTCAGAAGATGTTACGAGTGACCGCTCCTGTGAGAGAAACACTTAGATAATTGGACGAAAGGGAGCTCTTGGGGATGCCCAGGCAGTGAGAGATATGATTTTGGACAACCACCAGGGTATTGAAGAAGTAGAGCTTAGTTTTTTCAAGCTTCAAGGCCATTCCTTAAGCGTTATAAAAATATGTGAGGATGGAATTGAGCTCACTGGATTCTCGAGCATTCAAAGTGTTCAGCAGGAGGATTTCATTGACAAATTGGCTGTGAGAGGGGGATGGTTGAATATTGTGAAGAGGTAGGCCTTTAAGGGAGCCTTCCATAACAAAATCTTTGAGGTAGCATCCCAAGCCCTCACCCATTATGAAAAAGAGGAAGGGGGAGAGGGGGTCCCCTTATTGGATTCCTCTAGTGGGAGAGCAGGGCTGGGAAGGCACTCCATTAACCAGGATAGAGAAAAAGGCTGAAGAAGTGAGACTCATGATCCATGCTACCCAATGATTTTTGAATCCAAAGGCTTCGAGGAGGGAGTGCATGTAATGTCAACTGATTCTGTCAAAATCTTTAGAGAGGTCGAGTTTGATGAGAATACTTGGAGTCTTTGTCATTTTCAGCGAGTGGATGACCTCATGAGCTAGGATAATGCTATCCATGATTTGTCTGCCTTCCATATAGGAGNTCCAAAGGCTTCGAGGAGGGAGTGCATGTAATGTCAACTGATTCTGTCAAAATCTTTAGAGAGGTCGAGTTTGATGAGAATACTTGGAGTCTTTGTCATTTTCAGCGAGTGGATGACCTCATGAGCTAGGATAATGCTATCCATGATTTGTCTGCCTTCCATATAGCTTGCCTACTCTTTGGAGATAATAAAAGGCAGAATCGGTTTGAGACACATGGTTATGAACTTTGTGATGATTTTGTAGATGACATTATAAAGAGATATCGGTGTTTGGGATGCGTAACCCTTTCCTCCTTTGGGATAAGCATGAGGAAGGTGGCATTGAAGGTTGAGAGGACTTGTCTCTAGGTTCTTGATTCCTCCACCACCTACCAGACTTCATCTTTGATTATTAGCCAACAATAGTGGAAGAAGTCCATCGTGAAGCCATCTAGACCGGGAGCTTTAACTGGGGGAATTTTCTTGACAACTTCATCAAATTCCTCTTGAGTGATGGGCCTTGTCAGAGATTCATTTTGTTCCTGAGTGATTAGGGAGGGTATGTTCCTGGTGATTTTCCTGATCGATGGCATTCTGTCATCGGTGGTTTCTGTTAGGAGGTCTTTGTAGTAGTTGGTTAGTTATTTTTCTATATTGTTATGGTCCCTAATGGGATTACCCTGAGCATCTTCCAGCTGGGTTATTCTGTTGATGTATCTACGATGCACCATGGATCGGTGAAAGAATTTGGTGTTCTTTTCGCCTTCTTTGAGCCATTGTACCTTGGATTTCTATCACCAGAGTATTTCCTCCTGCTCCTTTATTTCTTCCAATTCCACCTTGATCTCCTCCTCTTCCTTCATTAAGGTTTTTGTTCTATTCCCCATTATAAAGGTATTTTGCCGGATTTCCAATCACTGCTCGATTTCTTACATTCTTTGCAGGATGTTCCCAAAGACAATTTTATTCCAGTATTTTAGTTGTGACTTAAAATTTTTGAGCCACTACTGGAATTTGTACATGCAGGTGCCATGTTCTATTTCTTCTTGCTTCCACCAAGAATTTGAGAGCTAATGGAAGTCAGGGTGGGAGAGCCATAATTTCTCAAATCTGAAGGGCTTGAGTTTGGTCGCCGCTCCTACATCTAGGAAGAGAGAGACGAGCCAGTGGTCTGAGCATGTTTTCGGTAGGATATTGGCCTCAATGGCTAGATATTCTAGCAGCAGAGCTTATGAAATGAGGAAGTGGTCTAGCCGACAAGCTACATGATGATGTCTAGATCTGCGATTGGACCAGGTGAAAATACCATTCCTAGTTTCTATATCTACTAGATTTAGTTGGTCTATGAGGACGTGAAACTTACCGTTGTCGTGATCAAGCCTTTTGGTGCCTTTTGTCTTTCCCTCCAACATTAGGATAATGTTGAAATTGCCTCCTAGCAGCTAGTTGGGAGAGCTCAATAGTGATTTGACATTGGTTATTCATTTCAATAAAATATCTTTGTCCTAGGTGCTCCGATGTCCACAAGAATTTGTGATCTCACTTTCTTTGGTAGATCTATGAATTTGAAGTGAGCCATAATTGTTCCCATAGTGGAGAAGGGTTTATATATGATGATTGTTGTTGAATTCCGTAAGATCTCCAAACTGCCTTCCACTCCATTGGAGTCAGTGTGAAGGGTTTCACAACCTCTCCAACAGCGCCAGAAGATGACCTACGCTTCTTATCCAACACATTTTGTCTCCTACAAGAGGAGAATGTCTGAATTCTCAACATGTATGCAGTCTCCAAGAGTCCTATGCTTGGATCTTCCATTAATCCCTCTAATATTCCAAGTTATGATCTTCATCATGATGAGTTGGGAGGTGGATGGAGGTATCCCTTCGTGAGCCTTTGGATCTGGACCGAGTTGAGCATAAAGTTCCCTAATTCCTTGATGATCTATTGGGCTAATTTGTGTCCCCATATTTTATTTTACTGGGAGGTTCATTTTGGCTCAATAGTTGGGTCTAAGGATATACCTAGTCATGAGGTGGAGCCCACGATGGTGTCAATGAACACCTTGTGAACCTTTTTGAGTTGTTACACTGAAATGGTGTGCAGATCCTTTTGGTTGAGGGCTTCCTCCAGGTTTTAGAGATCTATGTCTACCAGATCTTGCTCATCCAGCTGCATGAGGGTATCCCCACTTTCACCCGGCTTATTCCTTTGGTGATTTTCTTTGCCTTTTCCAGATTGGTGCATGGATTAGCCTTTTTCTTTCTCCTAGATGTCATTTTTGTGTGGGTCTCCTACCTCTTCTTCTCCCAGAAGTCAGTTAAGAATGTCATAAGAGTTATTTGTGGGTATTTTCAGAGTGTTTTCTTGATTCTGCTTCCTGGGTGGGTGTTGTTTCCTGCCTGTGACCATGGTGAAGTTGTCCTTTTGGTTTCCCTCTCCGGCTTTGGGGATCTGGGAATTCAAGGGGCAATCCCGAAAGAGGTGGTCGTGCTCGTGACACTTCCTGCAGCGGAAGGGAATATGCTCATAATCCATTGTTTAGTTCCAGTCTTCATCCTGATACTCTAAGGTTACTAAGACTAATAAATCTTTTGAGATATCCATCTAGACACATATTCGAGTGTAAGAGGTGTATTTTCTTTTTTTTGTGGATTTCGAGGATTTAACATATCATCCCACAATATTTCCTATACCCATTAGGATTTCCTCCAACCAGAATTCATGCGGTAGGGAGTAAAGCCTGATCCATACTGGAGCCATTGTAAAGTATTCCTTCTCTGGGCTGAAGCACTCCATCCAGAATCAAAGAAATAGCCCTGGTGAGTTGTAGAAGTATGGACCATTATAAAAAAATATTTCCTTGTATTCCATATTGTAAAGGATTATCGTGAAGAACCCCTTGGAGTTGAGTTGAACTTCATAATCTCCTTTGGGCTTCCACTAGTCTTTGATCCATCTCAAGAGATCTCATTCTAAAGGACAGAGACCAAGAAACTTGCCTATGAGGGCATGCTCCCGCATGAACTGAGTGTGTTCCCCAACCCTGGTTGAGCTTATGAGATATATTGGAGGCTTATCATATTGGGGAATGCATTTTCCTGGTTCCCATCCTCGAGATGCCTTTGGATGAGACGTGATTGGCTCCACATCCATTGATTTGTTGAATCCCTGATCTTTTTCCAGGAGTTTCTCTCTTAGGTGCGGGGACGTCTCAAAAGCAAGCCTCTTGGCACGCATTCAAACTCTGTCATTAGCTGCTACATTCCTATAGGAGGGGGTTGTTCCCCACCCTCCTCTGGACTTATCTCGAACTGTCAGCTACGACGTATCTGTTCAAACCAACATGACTCGTGAAACCATTTCGTTTGCAGGAGGAGAAGATCATACAGAGTTTCATTAGGTTTTCAGAGGCTCTTCCCTCTCTCATGATGGTTTGACAAGTTTTTTGGTGTTTTCTACATTTCACCTTATTCAAATCTTACCAAAACTCTACCAGATTTTTTTAGGATTGGATCTCACCTTCACTTAAACACCTCAATTACATGGATTTGCAGTGTCCATCAACTTTATCACATTAAGGGGATACCCTCATGGTTGTTCCTTTACCTTTGGTTGAATTGTTCCATTATTCATCCTAATTGGGTTTTGGATTAGTTTGTCCCTCATAGTTGAATGTTGGATTTATCTACCAACTAGTAATATTATTCAATTTTTTTATTGGCAGGTTTAGTGTGTTATTTTTTACACACACACACACACACATCACAATAGTGGAAAATTACATTTTCAAGGGTGAAATGGGAATATTGTTTTCAATTGGAGCTTGGTGGGAGTCAACCTCTTTGTTGGGCTCGTCAAGGCTTGCAATTGCTACTCTATTTAGGTGAATTTCTTATTCTTTCCCAATTTCTCTTATGACATGTCCTTTATTTATGGTTTCATTAGGTAGTTTTCCTTTATTTTACACATCAGATTCATTGCTTATCAATAAAAAATAAGACCTAAATGAATTTCCACAAAAATACCAATCAAATTCCTAGTAAACAATTAATCCACATTTTAATAATTAACATAGTGGCATTTCCTTCCTCTAATATTTCCCAATGTGGTTTCCTTCAAGAAATGGGTGGTGACTCCACTCACTTCCTCCTCTAGTCCTTTTATCGGTGGTAGAGCATCCCAAGTACTTTTATCAGTGGTAGATCATCCCCTATGCATAAGGGGCCAGTCTTGAAGTCCAAAAAATACCATGTCATGCATATAGGGGTAATTCAAACTTTTTCAATATCTGTTTTGGTATAATGGTAGATAATGGGGGTACGAGACTTTAAAACTATATGGTAGAGAACAAATTTAGTTATTGGTCCAATGTTTTATGACAAATGATAAAATTTCATAAGACACTATTAATAATTATAAATCAACTCAACATTAGGGGATTAAAAAAATAAGAGAAGGATGTGGTAAATTCTAAAAATAGTGGTAGTTTTTATAATTCCATGAATGCACATGTTTTCAACATTTTTTACTAAGTGACACCCTATGCTCCTATGGGGTAGAAAGATGGTTCACTCTAACCATTGTTTTATATTTTGGAAACTCCATTAGAGGCTTCCCTCCCTATCCTTTTTCAACCACGGGGTTTCCTTCTTCTTGTTTTCCTCCCTTATTCTCTTTTGTTATGGAGAAATTCTTGCCTAGGTCCCCCATTGATAGGACCCTTTACCTAGATTTTAGTAAATTCTTTCCCAAGGAAGGATTTAATGTGATAAATCTCACCAAGATGTATATGTTGAACATGGATCAAAATGTGAACCCAAGTGCTCCAACCATGGGATTCCCTATTCAACTCCCTAGTCAAGGATTTTCCTCAATGATGCCACCTCACCTCGTAAACATATGATTTTCTCCCTTCCCTTTGAGCCAATTTTATCTTGAATATTTTCCATCACCTCCTTCAAACTTGACACATATAATTCATATGAGCCATTATTTCAAGAAACTATGTCCCTTCCTTATAGCCGAGTGGACATGCAACCTCCTATCCCTCTTGTCCAAGTGTGTACGTAAGATGACCCTACTCATAACCAACTCATGTATTGTGTGGAGACTTATTTCTAGTACCTAATACATAATCTTAGGAACCTTATTACCTTATTAGTAGAACCTCATAATCTCCCTCGAATTGTGATGTCTGAGGTTAATAATATTGAGCTTATTCCCACACCTTACATGATTTCTTATAAAAGAAGAGGAAGATCTTGCGGGTCCTCTCTTTCTCCAAGCCCTAGATTAAAAATAAGGTAGTTCCCTTGCCAATTTATCATACAATTTTTTACACTTGCGACCAACCCACTTCTCTAAAGCAGGAAAAGTGGTGTGTATAACATAAAATTGACACTCATGCAACTACCAAGTGTCAAGATATTCGAAAGAGGTAATCCAAGTGATCCTCTCAACATGATATGTATTCTCTTGGATAGTGTTAGGACTCAGAAATGTCACATTTATATCCTCTTTTCCCTTCACCATTCTTTACATTTCATGGTCCTAATAAACCTTTTATCATACCATTTCCATAATGATATTTGGGTTTCTTCTTATTATTTTCTATTTTATTCATTTTAGTATTATAAGTAAATTTGTGATTAAATATTAGAAATTAACATGTTTTCACTAATATCTCAAATATATGTGAGCTTTGTAATGTGTAGGAATATGTGCATTGTGAAGGATTAATATCTCCTCCACCATTTCAAGGAGATAATTATTCAAACTTATTCCAAAGGAGAAGATCACGGAGATTTGGATAACATATCTTATCCAAAATATATGAGAGATATGTGTGAGGATTTAAAGGGATTATATTTTGTAATAATGGTAAATAGGTTGAGAGAATAGTGGATCTACAATTATGAGATCCTTATTTTCAAAGCTCTCATGTATAAAAGAGACTGCCCTCTCTCCATTTTAAGGGAGTCTTAGATTTCATTAGTCACGATTAGTCTTATATTTTGGAGAAAGCTTTTAGATTATATTTTGATTAGAAATGAAAAGGGATCTTAACTTTGTTTCATAGAATCGGTTTTCATGCTTTCATGATTTTGTCATAGAGTTGATTTCATCATTATAATGCAAGATTGATTCATTGTTGATGTGAGCTCACATGTGTTATGTTGTCTTGTTTCTCTTCACATGTTGTCATTTCCTTATGCAATTTCCTACTTTCCTAGACAGATTATTTCATGCAATCTACTTTCAATGCTTTCTAGATTAATTTGATTTGGGAATTAGATTAGTAATTAGTAATTAGTAAGGGGGTTTAGATTAACTTAATTTCACTTCAATTATGCACATACAATGCATGTGCTTTGTAATCTTACGAAACTCAGATTGACAAATTAAATGCTTGGGATTTATTTAACGACGATAAATTGCACCAACATTTTGGCACCGTTGCCGGGGAAAGCGCAAGGGATTGAAGTTTAGTTTGAATTTTCCTACAAGTGTGTTTGCATGTGTTGGTAAGGGGTCATAGCAGCTACTTGAGTGCAGACTCCTCATGTTCTCCTTGCCAACATGTTCCTAACTCTGAGGTGTCGGGGTGGTGATACAAGGGGAAGAGCCTAAGCATCGGTCGAGGAAACTAAACGCGCTCTGCCTCATTTGGGACAAAGAATGAAGAGTGTGTTTTAATTCTAGCAAGCATGGTAGTGTAAATTTCAATTCCAATAATTTCGATTTCCGTAATTTCAATTTTTGTAATTTCAATTTCTGCAACTGTGAAGAGGTTTTTGTGTGTTTCAGCAAAAGTTCTTTTATCTAAGTTTTTCATTTCGAGTTGGGTGTTGTAAGAATCCCTTTTTCAATATGATTTAACTATGAGTTTAAGATTGGAACAACTCACTCAGATCCTTGCAAAACTCGGTATCTCCTCTTCTCACGAAGAGGAGATATTGACAACAACCACGAGCTTAATTACTCCTCCAGCATCGAACGAGGAATCAATATTCGAGGGATCCTGCACATTTAATGAAAAACAATTATGCGGGCAAGAGATCCAGAAGGACAATGAGGAGATGCAACACGATCTAAAGGAGGGAAACCACACCTACAAAATCTATATCGAGCAATGGTTCCAGGTAAGTACTCATTTAGATAAATTTCGTTTTTATTTTCATTTAGTTATTTTTCCGCTACAACAACTAGATTCATTCATTCTTGTAAATTTCCGTTTTACATTTGAAAAGTTGCCACTGAACATATTGTTGTTACTGCTACATGAGTGGCTACATTGGCTATTTAATTACACATAACTAAATTCTAATTGTTAATTAGTATAGAGTAGGTAGGATTTTATTTCCAGTTTTCTTTTGTTTTAGAATAAGTATGCTCTCCTCCGCGCTTCGAGCGATCGTGAGGATCAGAAAATAGGATGCCTCTAACGTTTTTAGGAATACTTTTGATTTTGGATGATAAAATTAATTTGCCTAATCTATTTTTCGTCTCCAATTTTTAATGCATTTAATCCATTTGCTAAAAAAAAAAAAAAACAATTATTTTGTTTTACACTTTTTCAAGTTAAATTTTTATTAGAAACCAATTTAAAAATTTAAATAAAAAATTGCATGTTCATCCTGGACCTGCAAGTACAATAATTAATGAATAAAACAAACCAATTTTCACATGCTAATACAACGAGATTTTTACTTGCTGATACAACGAAATTTTAGATGTTACAGTGAAATTTTACATGTTACAACGAAATTTTACATGCTGATACAACGGAATTTTACATGTTGTAACAGTGGTTGAACTGTGCCACGATTGAACTATGTCTTCTTGGTTTGGTTTATTTCTAGTTTTGAGTCACATCAACGCCACCTTGTCCTTCGTCTTTATCCTGTAACCTGGAATAAAAACTGCAGCAAAACAAAAGCAATCTTAAATGTACAGAAACCACCGCATAAGATTCAATTGAACAAATAAACAATATAAGAAATTTGCAATTTCACGCAAGCCAAGATCCAAATCTGTTGTTTTTCATATTGCTTTACATTGCTCGACTTTCTGTCTAATGGTTTTATGTGATTGTTGGCTAAATTCCCATGCTTTCCATTCCCATACTAAGCGAAATAAACCATCAGAATTTTTGCCAAAGTTTTGAATGCTGGCACTCATAATTTTTAAAGAAGTGCACATTAAGGGGGAGAGACAAGTTAAGCAGATCTTTTAGATCTATCTTCTAGAAAAAAACAAATTTATGACCTGTATGATTGCAACAATAGTAATCGTTTAACACAATTTCTGTGATCCACTTCTAAGAATTGTACGTTCAACTAAATAAAGAGATTTTCCTGCCGGAGGTTGCAAAACTAAAATCCATCTGTCATTTGATTGTGTATCAATTTGATTTGCAGCAATATTCTTGCCAACTCATCTCTTCCAGAATTCAATGATGATCTTGATATGTGGTATTGGAGATATGTTTCTAGCTTTCATGATTTTCTTGCTCTTGTTGGACATTTTTCCCACAAATTTGATTTCACGAGAAAGATCTAGTTTGATTTCCATTGCTCAAATACAAAGGTTGGTCTTTACATTTTAAGAGAGGGAAGAAGAGGATCCAAATTGTATTCTATCAAGGAAGCTAATAGATTCTTCATGTCTCAGACCAGACCTAGCTCACACATGCAATGAGAATCTAAAATTTTCCGTCAATTAACATCAATTTGCAGACAGTCATCTTCAGGTGCAATTTTGGAGCAAACCGTGATGAATTTTAAAAATCTGGCACATGGGTTTTTTGTTGAAGCGTCTTATTTAGTTGACTCACAAGCGGTTTGTGAAAATTCTGTTTGGTTTAAGAGAATTTTTAATTTTTCGGACCATGAATGAGCCAAATTTTGGGATGGCCGGTTTTCCAATGGAGGCCTGGGTGTTTTGATTTTGATGGAACTTGGATGTTCAATTATGGATTTGGCTGTCCCTAAGGAATCATTGCAATCAGAACCAACTGTTGTATCAGAATGGTTTGCAACATATGCATTTGGGTTGATGTCTTTATTTACTATTCTACTCTCGGCATCCATGATCGATGTGTTCTTGCAGGAAGCATGTTTCTTTATTCAGTTCGATGTTTGTGTTTTCTCCCTGGTTATTTGTTGCACTACTGGTTATTTGTTGCACTAGAATCAAATGCTATCAATTATATTTGACAATGTTTGATCATGCAAGAAAAACTCTGGCACATTTTTCAATTTTTTAAATTACAAAATTTCCATGATACTATCAACAAGCAAACTGTTGCATATGCACACGGGAAGATTAATGAAGCCAATATAGTTCTTTTGTTTTTGGTTTTCCTTTAGTATAATTTTTAGTTTCCTTTTGCCTGTTCTTTTGGTTTGTAATTTAAGAATAAAACAAAAAGACATTTAAAAAAAAAATCGTTTTGTTTTATTTTAAAACTAAAAACAATAAAAACATTAGGTAAAACAAAACAGAACAAACAAAATTTAGAAAAAAAAAATTACAAAATTTTCAATTGGACATTTCATCATTTCTGAAAACGATATCAAAACAATGTTTTAAGATTCATGATATTTTTTTTCTTAAGTCACTTTGGCAGAAATCGGCAGATGAAATAAGCGCGCAACTACAACAGGTATAATGTGTTTTATTTCTTCTTGAAATTTTCTTTGCCTCATTTGTACTTCTTTCTGCATGCTATTTTTTTGGAACTTCTCACAAGTTTTCACGTAGGAATTTGTACTAATATTTTTTAGGTTCACGATTGATTGCATTCCATAACAAAGTGATCTTCAAGAATCACCACATTTTTCAAAAAAACATGTTTGTTAATAGTTTGAAGGAGCCGGTCTTCATTATACATTTCATGACGTATGCTATTACACATGTATTTTACATGCTGTTACTCCTATATTTGTAACATGTTGTTACTGCACCTATTCATAGACCATTTTGTGTCATGATATGCTTACCTAAATTACTCCTTGACAATACATTGATCGTCCCTGTGTTGAAGCCATCTCCGATTGCCTTATCCATCATGACTTCGCACTTTCTGAGTTGCATACATCATTTCCATCTTTTTAGTTATTTTTCCTTGTGAATAAAACCAGTCAAGTTCCCTTTTCCATGCTTACATTACCTTGATTTCCTTATCATAAACCCTGTTGCTATTGATATCTTTACATCTATAGTCCTACCAATCTCTTTACAAACTCGTGTTGATTGATGTGTGATTCCTTAAGGCCCTCCTTTCAATAGTCTTTCCCCATTGACCTCAACACATTATCTGGGATAGAGACTAAAGTTCATTTTGAGTACCTTGAGGCTTGCATGCCTTAATGGAAAGTTCTCTCACTAACTATCATGGGAATACATTAATGTCCCTTGATCGTTAGATCTTGCAAGTGGCTCAACATCAACCCATCTATTCACACTTCACAAGATGTACTCAGGTACCTTGGCACTCATTGACATCACTGGTGAGTTTGTCTCACATTGGCTAACGACATTCATCAATGGTTAGTAATCCAATGATTTATCTTCATGCTTGACACCGACACATTCATTCGCATGATTAGAATTGTACCATTGGTTCATAGCAGGTGAAGATTATACACTTTTTCATGATTCCCTTAGCAGTTGCAGCAGTTTGACTTCAGATCTATGAGAGTACCACATCTCCACATTCTCTGCCTTCCACATTTCTCATGATTCAACACTAGCAGTTCAGATTCCTTCACTTCCCATGATCTAGTTACAACAACGACAACATTAGCAGTTCCATTTTCATGATCCTGCAGCAGTGACATCTTCCATGCTCCAGTACCACCACCAGCCATATTCCTATTGCATTGTTCATCATCATTCTTGGGTAAGTGGAGGTATGTTCTTTTCTAATATTTAATCATGTAATTCCTTATTTGCTAGTAATGAATAACTTTGGAAAATTCCCTCACCATGCTCTATTTCCTTTTTCACTTTCATAACCTATGCCAAGTTGCATAAGGATATGCAACCACTTCAGTTGGGGGCGGAACCTATATTCACTACATATTCATTACCATTGTTCCATTTTAACATTTCATCATTCCATTTATGATTCACTAACAGTTCTTTTCCAACAACACTTTGTTGCATTGATTTATATACATATTGGCATGATTCATAAAGATAAAGAAAAAGGATTTCTTATACACAATGATGCTTTCTTATGCACATTGATAGCTTATTATTATTTCCAGTGAGTATATGACTAAATTATTGTAGCAAGAAAGCAAATAAGTGAATTGAATGTTGTTAACACAAGAACCAACATTCTTTGTATTCATGGTTGTCACACACGA
Source organism: Picea mariana (assembly GCA_032191745.1). Classification (NCBI taxonomy): domain Eukaryota; kingdom Viridiplantae; phylum Streptophyta; class Pinopsida; order Pinales; family Pinaceae; genus Picea; species Picea mariana. Next base: position 38,771 of record JASDQU010105835.1, read on the forward strand.
ACCAACCATAAGAATGCACATTGATAGCTTATTATTATTTCCAGTGAGTATATGAATAAATTATTGTAGCAAGAAAGCAAATAAGTGAATTGAATGTTGTTAACACAAGAACCAACATTATTTGTATTCATGGTTCTCACACAAGAACCAACCATAAGAAAATTTCACATGCTGTTACATAGGTATTACATGTTGTTACACATGTATTTTACATGCTGCTACTTCTGTATTTCAAATCTTGGAAATATTCCTTATTAAAAAGACATCATAAAGCAGAGCCAAAGTTTGAATGCCAAAAGTTCCTAAGAAAATCCATGCACAGTTGCATGAGGACATGCAACAAATTTAGTTGGGGGGGATGTTAGGAATCAGAAATGTCACATTTATATCCTCTTTTCCCTTCATCTTTCCTTACATTTCATGGTCCTAATAAACCTTTTATCCTACCATTTCCATAATGATATTTGGGTTTCTCCCTATTATTTTCCATTTTATTCATTTTAGTATTATAAGTGAATTTGTAATTAAATATTAGAAATTAACATGTTTTCACTAATATCTCAAATATATGTGAGCTTTGTAATGTGCAGGAATATGTGAAGGATTAATATCTCCTCCACCATTTCAAGGAGATAATTATTCAAACCTATTTGAAAGGAGAAGATCATGGAGATTTGGATAACATATCTTATCCAAAATATATGAGAGATATGTGTGAGAATTTAAAGGGATTATATTTTGTAATAATGATAAATAGGTTGAGAGAATAATGGATCTACAATTATGAGATCCTTATCTTAGATTTCATTAGTCATGATTAGTCTTAGATTTCGAAGAAAGCTTTTAGATTAGATTTTGATTAGAAATGAAAAGGGATCTTAGCTTTGTTTCGTAGAATTGGTTTTCATGCTTTCATGATTTTGTCATAGAGTTGATTTCATCATTATAATGCAAGATTGATTCATTGTTGATGTGAGCTCACATGTGTTATGTTGTCTTTTTGCTCTTCACATGTTGTTATTTCCTTATGCAATTTCCCGCTTTCCTAGATAGATTATTTCATGCAATCTACTTTCAATACTTTCTAGATTAATTTGATTTCATCAATTTAGCTTAAGGAGGGAAATTAGATTAGTAATTAGTAATTAGTAAGGGGGGTTATATTAACTTAATTTCACTTCAATTTTGCACATACAGTGCACGTTCTTTGTAATCTTACAAACCTCAGATTGACAAATTAAATGCTTGGGATTTATTTAACAACGATAAATTGCACCAACAGATAGGTAGACTTTTCCTTAACATATGAAATATATCCTAGGGTGTGGGTTCATTGCCATAAGGTCGACATTGTAATGTACATAACCAAAATAAAAAATGACTATTGATAAGTTATTCAAGAAATATAAATAGTAGAAAATTAAATAAGAGAGACAATGATGTATAACCTATAGAATATAACCCTTGTATTTATAATACATAAATTGGAGAGAAATGTTCACATGACTGTTCGAGGGGGAAACTTCCTTTGAGAAAAGCTCCATTACAATAACAACACTTGAGAAAACATGCCATGGCCTACTAGCTCCATAAATAATTTCTCTCTAGAAAAAATCTAACTATTGATGGTCCCATTACTAATGAGTATCAACCACTTAGTAGGCCTTATTTAATAAAGATGACCCTTTTACATTGAGTATCTACCAATTAACTACCTAATGGGCCTTATTCATAGAATATGTCATGGCACATTAATTACTAACTCCTAAGTAAACCACAGTAGGGAGTTTAGGGTAGGTCCCTAACATGCCATCCCCTTTCAAGAGTATCATTGTCCTTAAGGATAGAGGTGTTGAAACCACTATAAAACCATTGTTGTTTCCTAGGTTGATTCATCTAGCTTTGTATCATTCCACTAGATTAGGAGATCTCAAATTGTGTGATGGCACAATCAACATTGACTCTTATGGCTAGTATTGACTCTAGTGTTAACCAAATGGAAATATCTTCATCAAGTTCTGGAAGGGCCAAGGATGGTTTGAAGTCGGTAATTTGGCCCCATGACCTTGTTCAAACATGACAAATGAAAGACTAGGTGAATCTTGGAATGGGTTAGAAGAGATAAGAGATATGTAATTGGTCCAATACACTAGAGTATCATATAGGGTCCATAGAATTTTTGTGTGAGATTCTAGGAACCTTGCCTTTGAGAGAGGATTACTTATAGGGATGGAGATGAAGGAACACCTGATTCCCTTCTTTAAAGTAATCCTTAGAGTGATGCCTCGATCATTGTATTTGTCCATTCATTTTTTTAGCAAAACCATATTATCCTTAAGTGCATAAAGAATGGTTGTTTTGGTGTTGATTGTGTGATTGATTTCCCAACCCTTGCTCATGTCTAGTAGATAGTAATTGATCAAAAGAATTTTTTGTCCATCGGTAGCTTCATAAGGTGAAATTTTGTGGCATTATTATAAGTGGTGTTATACCACCATTCAGCTAGGGGATGGCCATGAACCCATTGGTTCTATCAATCCATTGCAAAACAATGTAAGTAGGTTTATGATAATGTGTTGACCACCTCAGTTTGACCATTGGTTTGTGATGCAGGAGCATTGCCAACACATCAAGTGAGCCAGCGCGGAAGCAGAGGACAGCTGGACAAGCCAGCACAAATTTTGAAAACACTTTGGAATTGTTGCGCAAATCTTAAATGAGCCATTAAGATGAGGCGCACTTGTATATTGTAAATGGACCTTGAGCGGATAGCTCTCGTCCTTAGTAGGTAGACGACATTTAAAATAGTTAATGTAAAGTAGATAGA
>JASDQU010105835.1:47212-67129 GCA_032191745.1 Picea mariana
TTGAAAAGTCAAAGCCGCGAGCTCATCGAAGTTTTGGCATATCGGGACTCAGGAGTTGAAGAATCGAGTTGCTTGACACTGTGAGTGTCGAGATCCTGATAGAGAAAGTCCCGACAAAGGAACGAAAGGGTTAGCATTGACTCATATCGGGTCTTGGAGATTCGAGAGTCCTACGCTCGATCACTGACCTCGCAAGGTTGTGAAGTCCGATTCCCCGATAAGTAAAGAGAGGGGGAGTCATGCAAAGAGATCTGTAGGTGCAGATTTCCCGATAGGGAAATAGAAGGACCTGTTAGTGTTCTTCGGGCCGAGGAAAGAGAAGATCTCGTGAGCAAGTGTGCCTGCGGGTGCGACACTGCATCATCCCACTTCAAATTGAAGTTCTCTCCTATGCTGATCAACTCCGTGTTTATACTCTTTATTACTATTCTGCAACTGTTCCTTGAGTTGATTGTGAAGCTTATGCATTTCTACATCGAAGTCTTCTCCTCTAGTGCTTCTGAATTCACTCTGCTCTAGATCTCTCAATTCTGATAATCCTCTTGGCTTCATCCCATTCACTATATGGAATGGGATCCTTCCTATAATTCTGTTTGGTGATTCATTATATGCAACCTCTACTTCTGACAAAATTTGATCCCACTGGCTATGATGTTCAATGAACAAACTTCTCATCAAATTCCCTAAACTTTGATTTACCACCTCAGTCTGTCCATTTGTTTGAGGGTGATATGATGAACTAAATGATAGTTCTATCCCCATATTCTTCCATAATTTTCTCAATAAATGACCAACAAATTTAGTGTCCTTATCTGAGACAATACTCTTGGGAAACCCATGAAGTTTCATGACTTCCTTGAAAAACAAATTTGCAATGTGTGTTGCATCAGTAGTCTTTTGACATGGGATAAAGTGTGTCATCTTTGAGAATCTATCGACTACAACAAATATGGAATCTCTTCCCCTTTAGTTTCTTGGCAATCCCAACACAAAATATATGCTTATTGCACCCCAAGGCCTATCTGAAATAGGCAATGGTTGATACAATCCAATGTTTTGTTTCTTTCCTTTTGCATACTGGAAAAATTTACATTTTTTTACAAACATCTTCACCTATTCTCTCAGATGTGGCCAATAGTATGAATTGTTCAAATGTGCAAATGTCTTGTCATGGCCAAAACATCCTACTAGGCCTCCAGTATGTTTTTCCTTTAGCAAATTTTCTCTCATTGAACACTTTGGTATGAAAAATTGTCAACCTTTAAATATCAATCCATCTTGAATCATATAATTTGTCCACCGGCTTCTGTCTCTGAAAAAAGGATTCACGCATGCTTCATATGCCTCTTTAAAATTTGGATCATCACAATACATCTCCTTAAGGTGTTCAAACCCTAAGTTCTTCAGTTAAAATTCTTGTAGAATCAAACATATGTTGTACAATGCATCAACAACTTTGTTATCATTACCAGAAATATGTTTAATGAAAAAAGTGAATTTTTGCATAAACTCTATCCACTTAGCATGTCTTTGATTCAAATTTTCTTGTCTAGTTATGAATTGTAAAGCCTAATTATCGCTATACAAAACAAACCCTTTTGGAACAAGGTAGTGCCTCCATTTCTTTAAGGCTTGAATTACTGCATAAAATTATTTATCATATGTGGAGTACTTTCTATTAGTTTCATTCAGATTCTCAATGAAATATGCAACGGGCCTATTATATTGGCTCAAAAATTCTCCAATTACGACTCCACTAGCATCACATCTTACTTGAAATGTCTTCCCAAAATTTTGCAAGACTAGAATTGGTTGTTCTGTTATCTTCTCCTTCAATATATTGAAAATTTTCTCAGCCTCTTCTATCAACTTAAAATATGTGTTCCTCTTCTTCACTGTATCCAATATTGGTGCACAAATTTCACTGAAATTTCTAATGAATTTCCAATAGAAACTTGCTAATCCATTGAATCTTATCACCTCAAATATGCTTCTTGGCAATGTCCATTCTTTGATTTCTCTCACCTTCTCCGGATCCATCGTCAATTCATTTGAAGAGATCACAAAACACAAATAAATGAGTTATGTATTCATAAAAGAGAACTTCTTCAGATTTATCAACTACCTCTCCTGCTGCAGTCTTCCCATCACCAATTCCAGATGTCTCAAATGCTCTTCTTTAGTTTTATTGAAGACCAATATATCATCCAGATATACAATCAAAAACTTACCAAAGAAATATTTTAATACCTCTTTCATCAATCTCACAAAAATGCTTGGGGAACGTTTTAAGACAAACGACATAACAAGCCACTCATACAACCCCTCATTTGTCTTAAAGGTTGTTTTCCACTCATCACCTTCCATCATCCTTATCTGGTGATATCAACTTTTCAAATATGTCTTTGAAAATAAAATTTCTCCACTTAAAAAATCCATTAAGTCATCCATCCTTGGAAAAAGCAATTTGTACCTGATGGTGATGTTGTTTATGAATCTTGAGTCTGTACACATTCTCCATCCTCCATCCTTCTTTGGAATCAACATAGTTGGTACTTCATATGGACTTGATATTTCTCTGACCAAACCCTTCTCTAATCAATCCTAGACTTGTCTCTTTGCCTCCTCATTCTCTTGAGGTGTCAATTTGTATGCCACTTTTTTCAACAGTCTTGCTCCTGGTATTAGATCAATGTGATGGATGATACTCCTAATGGGTGGAATTGAATTAGGTAACTCATCCACTACTATGTCAACAAAATTTTCCAACAGCTCCTGAACCTCCTTATGAAAATCATCCATAGAAGTAATTGTAAGGACAACTCTAGGTTTCCTCACCAAAACAAATTGCATCTCTTGTTCCTTCTTAACTTCACTAAGGAGTTCCTTCCCACTCATGAGAAGTATTCTTTCACTGGATTCTTCCTTTACTCTCTTCTCCTCTATTGGTAGTAGCATGTGTGTCCTACTATTTTTATCCAAGGTATAAGTATTTTTCCTCTCATCATGAATGAAATACCTATCAAACTGCCATGGTCTCCCCAAAAAAACATGACATACATCCATGGGAATCACATCACACATAATATCATCTCTATATCCTCTTATTTTAAATTCAACGAGGCATTTTTTAGTTACCATTACCTGGTGTCCTTTTTGAAACCATGAGACTTTATATGGATTCGGATGTCCAGTTGTCTCTAGCTCCAACTTCTCCACCATCTTTGTGGATACTAAATTATCAGTTCTCCCACTGTCAATTATCACTTTGCATACCCTATTGTTAGTCTTGCAAGCATTTCTGAATAAATTGCTCCTCTGCACTGGATTTTCAACCTTTGGCTATGGTTTTAAGAGAAATTTATTAAACATCAAACATTTTCCATATTCTTCACCTTCTACTTCAACATTCAAGTTCTACGCTTCTGAAATGTGAGCTTCACCTCCTTATTTATTTTTCTTGGGGCATTCCCAAGATATGTGTCATGACCTTCCATAGGCATAACACTTCAACTATCCTCCTATGCTTCCTCCTTTTCATCGAGAAAAATAATTTCTTCCATCAGACTGTCTCCCTCGGGAACTTCCTCCTCTTTCTGCGTGACTATGTGGTTTTTTAGTCTCACCCTTGGGCTTTTGTTCCTTGTCATGGAAAATTCCTTTACCTATGTTTGGAATTATTCCTATGCTTTGTTGGTTCTTCTTTCTGGCCAAATTCTCATCTTCCTCTAGTGCAATCTGATAAGCATCATCCATTGTCCTCACTGTCATCATGATGATTTCCTCCTGGATCTCATACCTCAGACTATTTATATACATAGAAAACTTTTTATAATTTTTCTCCCTATGTCCAGTCATGATGTTCAGCTTGTAAAATTACTATGTATACTCTTTCACTGCTAACCCTTTCTGTCTCAGGTTCTGCAACTTCCTGAATAGATTTACTTAATAGTCCTTGGGTATAAATTTAGCCTTCATCTTGGCTACCATTCTGTCCCAATTCTTGATCGTTTGCTTACCTTTTCTTTGTTTTTCATCCTGCAGTTCATCCCACCATAGTACTGCATATCCTTTTAACCTGGTAAAAACATGTATCACCTTCTTCTCCTCATCAACCTCTTCATATTCGAAATACTTATCCATTTTTCATATCCAATCAAGAAATTCTTCAACACCTAGATTTCCTTCATACATTGGGATGTTTTTCTTTGCTCTTTCTACCAATTTGACAATCACTTTCAGCAAGCGTTCCTCAGAAACATCTTCCCCTATAGCTTCTTCAACCTATGTTTATTCTCTTGTTGCATCACTGAAATCTCCATCATCAAGTGCTCTCCTTTGCATTGTTTCCATTGCATCCAACCTTGCATGAAGTTATCTCATTTCTCTTTCTACAACTTGATTTTCTATAGGAGGCTCTGCACATCTTATAGGAGGAATTATGCTGATCTATTCTTCACTCACATATCAAAATTTGAGCTCTTTAGGCTCCGATACCACTTGATGCAGTCCCCCCTCATTCTCTCCTCGGGGCTGCACGACCTCCAAGTCAAGGATCTTTAACTACCTTGGCTGAATTATCTCCTAGAGGCCTTGTTGGCCCCCAAATTGAATTTAAACACATGCCCTTTTATCACCTTAGGCATAGGTCATATGATACACACAAACCCCTTTCCTTAGCTCTTTTATAATATTGAAAATTTCAGGAGATCACTCCTTTCCTATATCCCTTCTCCACATGCAACCTTGGGCTATGACTTGAGGATTAATCTCCTGAGTGCTTCGTAACTCGGGTTTCAACATTTTTAGAAAAAAATACACCCTCTTCTCCTGAACCTAAAATTGGTGATATTATCCAACAAGATCTACGACTAGTGCCTATCCAACAGCTGATGGTTGAGATTCACTTCAAAACTTAAACATTCAAGAGTTCTAGATGTTCCAGGGTCTTCTCCCCATCAAGTAACTTTTCCATGAAGTTGTGGATCAAGTTCCACATATCCTCCTTCCATTCAACAGATATGATCCCTTCGCAACTTCAGAATTCAATGATTTCACCCTTCCACACTCCAAATCCTCTGAATCACGAACTCTCGAGGAACTCATGGCTAACCACCGCACATCTCTCCCAGATCTAATGGTCTAGAACAATCTCACTTCCTCCTAAAGGGATCTTTATCGTTACTTTGAAAAACCTTAAAGGGCTCCTCCCTTTTGAAGATTTATCCAGATAACTATTTGGAACTTGTATTTCCTCTAAACCTTTAACTCTTTAGAGGGTTTTCTTCAACACTTAGTCATATTTGGATGTTTGTAGGCCTTGCAACACTTCTGTGAGCGATTTATTGAACTAATCCTCCTAATCCTATGAGTCAAATACTTTGTCGATGCACTCCTTGCGGATGATATGCACACTCTGCATACAAAGCTTTAAGTTTCCTCGTTCGAACTCTAATTCGAACCGGACTCTATCAACGCACTCCTTGAAGACAACACACACTTCTTGTGTAAGCTCGTGGAAGACCAACAAGTGAAACATATCTAATGTTTCATAGATTCATACAGTTCACCATGAATTCACGCCTTCAACAATGAAACTCATGCATTCATCATTTAAATTCACGCATGCATGAATACACAAGATAACAGAGAGAAGATTGTAAAAAAAAAGCCTACCATTCACTTAAATAAACAAGAAATAGTGACACCACGCATTTGGATAAATATTTCTATGTTATATTCATTCAAATGTACATAAGATATATCAACATTCAACACGTTCTAACTAACTTGCAACTATAACAATATTCAACTAATTTGCAGCTATCATCATATTCAACAGCCTCATTTGGGCATACAACACCTCTACTTATACCATAGGGTTCTCTCCGACTACTTATCTTATCGAAATGAAAGCTAACAACTAATTAAGCCTTGTTACATTAAAGTATGAGATAGATAGATAAGAGAGAAACCTCCAGATATGTGTTGTAATTAACTATAATAAAGGAAATTCGATCTCGTGCGATTGTTCAGCCTCCAAACATTAAGATCTTCTTTAATTTTCAATTTTTTCAAAAATATTTACATGATACGCCAGCATTTAAAATTAAAAAATAATTCAAAAGTCACGCTAGGGCGCTGAGTTGTCTCTCCACGTGCACTTTGGTGACAATTCTCCTACATCAATAGGGGAATAAGTGTGATTCCTCTAGTAGCATCCACACCAGAGGGGTCTAATCCCAAAGGAGATGAATAAGTCATGGAGTAGGAGAAAGTTGTTGTGAGATATGTGGTTGGTTTGATGAGGTCATTTCAGAGGATGTTAAAGGCCTTGATTAACCGACTAGATAGAGATGAGGCTAGAGCATATGTACCCAATGAGGGTTCACAATGCGCTCCAGCTGGTAGTTGTAGCATTCATATAGAACTCAAGAAGGTGAAGTTTCCCAAGTTCATGGGTGCCACAAATGGCTCATCCCTCGAGGCATGGTTGGAGAACATGGTGATGTGGTTTTCACTTTGTGACTACACCTCCAACATGAAGGTCCACATGGTGGTATTTCAGCTGAAGGGGAGCGCTCTTATATGGTGGAAGACTCTCCTACCTAAACTAAACATGGTCATCGAAGACTTGTCTTGAAAACTATTCATGGAGTGGTTATGGGAGAGGTATTTGTCAGAGGAATTAATTGAGCTCCATCTCAATGAGTTCAATGCCTTAAGACACGGTGGTTGTACGGTGTTAGAGAATGAGGCCATACTTATGAAGTTACATCAGTATTCTCCACATCTAAACACGAACAAGCTAAAGGTCAACAAGTTTGTGTCCGGACTTAAATTTAAAATCAGCACGAAGGTGAGGATCCCAATGCTTGAGACGTTGCATGATGTAGTCCAGAAGGTCCTCATAGATGAGGAAGAGATGACTAGTGGGGGTTAGGGCAGGACTCCTACAAGACCAACTGGACATATGACATTAGGAGCGTAGCAGCATCAGACACCAGTAAGACATACATCAGGGTATCGAGATACGTCTAGAGGACCCATGTTCATGACACCATGATGACTGACACCTCGGCAGAGGAATCCCTACAGGGGAACACTACATCAACAACAACGTCGCCCACAGTACCAACAGTTTAGGCCTATTCAGTAGAATAGACCATGATCTCATACTAGTAGGCCAACAACTTCTACTTTGGGGACCAAGAGTACTGGACTGAACACTAGATGTTGGACATGTGGAGAGTCACATTACGAGTGAGACTATTTGATTGAGAAGACCAGAGTGGCTAGATTAATAGGACACACTACATTCATAGATTTGGGAAAGGCCCACATGATTCATGCAGCGATGAATAACCACCAAGCTGAGCACCAGTCCACTGTGCTCGAGACGTCCAGAGGAGTTGAAAATGCAATTGAAGGAGTTTTTGGACTTGGGACTTATACGTCCAAGTGTGTCACCTTCGTGTGCGTCTGTTATTTTCATAATAAAGAAGGATGGATCGTGGAGACTTTGTATTGACTACCGTCAACTGAACAAAGCGATGACCAAGAACTAATATCTATTTCCAAGAACAGACGATTTGTTTGATCAAATGAAAGGAGTGACAATGTTTTCGAAGATTGACTTGAGATCAAGATATCACCAGTTACAAATTAAAAGGGAACATATTCCTAAAACCACATTTAAGATGAGGTTCGAATACTATGAGCTTAAAATTCTACCGTTCAAACTAACAAATGCCTCGGGGGTTATTCATGAGTTTGATGAATGGGGTGTGTTATCACTGAGTTTGTAGTTTACGTCATAGGCTAAAGGATAGAGGACAAACTGGCGCAACAGGAACCTTCCCCACCCAATGTCACCTCGATGGGGAGGTTAGCCCAGAAGAGACGTCCCTGATAACCCAGGGTTTGAAGAGGCAGAAGATACAAGGTCAAGTTTTAGAGTTCCCTCCTCACAGGTTACCACCTATGTCAGACAATCTCGGTAATGAGCCAATAAAAGAAGTGTATGCCCTGTTGAAAACACCTGCCCGGAAAAAGACAACAAAAACACCATATATATATTTGTAGGCTATAACTCAAAGGGTTGGTACTTCTTTGACTATCTGATATTATTCAATAAGCAATTTTAAAGCAATAGATACAGAATGAAGTCAACGTTTTGTAAATTAGCTATAAGAGATCATCAATTCATCAATATCTACCAAGATGACTAAGCCAACAATGTGTCCAATCAATGATTTATTCAATAAAAGTTTCAAATCATCATTTAATTTCTTATATCATAGTTTTGTTGCACCAAGATGAAATATTCAACTATGACGTCAGCCTTAATTAGGTTAGCAATGTTAGTTAGGGTTTCAAAATGTAAAGTTTTAAAGGTAGTTTTGTACACTAAAGCTTCAATGTTGGAGATCAAATCAGTGCCTTAGGGTCTATGGAGTCAAAAGATAAGGGCACAAGGTTTCGAAAGGATGATGACTCAGAGACTAGAAGGTAGGGTTCTATGGTGCTGCAAAGGCAAGGTTCTAGAATCAAAACCCTAAGGGAAAGAGGCTCACTCCGATGTTTCTTAAGAAAGGCCTCGTGCTCTTTCCTCCTTCTCTAAATCAACTTGGCAAAACGGCTAGTCTAAAGCATAAGTCTAAGGGAGAAAGTGTTGCAATAACAAGGCTTTGAAACCCTAGAAGGTGAAAACCCTAGGCGTAGGCAATCTAGGCCTAGGACGTCTCCTCTTTTCAACTTATAGAGTTCAACGCTAGCTCAGAAGAAACAAGACAAGTGTAGGAAAGGCTAGGCTCTATCTCTTTCCTTCAATGGCTGAAAAATATTTCTCAACAAGGGGACATGTAACAATAACCTGCTTGTGTGCTTGTTACCTAGGGTTTTAAATCAACAATACAATAAGCAAATGCAAGAAATTATACCTACAACCATTCACTTAAGAAGTTTTGCAAGAAAATTTACTTACATGTCATGAAGAAAAGCACAAGCAAACCCTAGTTGTAAACTTTCCTTGAGAGAAATGCCATAAATGCCAAAAATATCCTTCCAATAGCAAGTGTGCCTTACTTTAGACAACAAATCTACCCAAGTAGGGTGCAAAAATCAGATCTCACTTGTGTGAGTGAAGTGTGTTATGTTTCTTTGTTGAATGTAATCATCGAAATCAAGATTTCTTTCAATTTGAAAGGCTAGGTCTTGTGCTTCTTCTAAAGTTGTTGGTGATTGATCCTTAATGTTGAATTGCAAGGTTCCTTCTAAGGAAGATAAGAAGTGATCGATGATGTCTTGTTCTGAGCCCACCTTTGACTGGATCTTTTTGAGGAGAAGGTTGAACCTATCACTGAAATCTCTGATACTTTCACAGGGTCCTTTGCAAATGCTGAAGTATTGAGAAAAGGAGTCTTGTGAATGTTCACTATCACACCACCTTATTTTAAAGGCATTTTGTATTTCTTCAAGGTTTTTTATGCTTCCCTTGGGACACCCATCAATCCAAACTTTAGCATCTCCTGTAAGGGAACTTGCAAAGAGCCTCATGAAGACATCAGGGTGATCTTAACCAGCCAGGTGAAAGTCAACACTGTCACAGAAATGGGTCCAATGTGAGTTTCCAGGGGTGCCCTTTCCTGAAAAGAAAGGTAGCCATGAGTTTGCATCTGTTGCTAAGTCATGGAGTCCATCTTGGATGTTGTTAAAGTCAAAATAGTTGAAACTCTCCGAGTGAGACCATTTGTGAGGATTTGGATTGATTGGAGGCATAGGGTTTGTTAGAGTGATTGTTGCCACAGTACCGAGGTTTGAATACTGTTTCCCACTACAGGTCGTCATTGATGGAGTCACCATATAGTTTTCCTGAAACTATCAAAGAATAGGGGAATAAAGTCTAGTGGAGTCGCCAGGTAAGCTTGTAAGAGAAAGGTCTTTGAGGCAAGGCTTACCGAAAGATTTGTCATTGAGGAATATTGACTCAGTTTTCCTGGCAACGGCGCCAAAATGTTATCGCAGAGTTTGTAGTTTAGGTCACAGGCTAAAGGATAGAGGACAAACTGGCACAACAGGAACCTTCCCCACCCAATGTCACCTCAGTGGGGAGGTTATTTCTATTTAGGGAGGTTAGCCCAGGGGAGACGTCCCCGATAACCTGGGGTTTGAAGAGGCAGAAGATACAAGGTCAAGTTTTAGAGTTCCCTCCTCACAGGTTACCACCAATGTCAGACAATCCGGCTAATCAGCCAATAAAAGAAGTGTATGCCCTGTTGAAAAAACCTGCTCGGAACAAGACAACAACAACACCATATATATATTTGCAGGCTATAAATCAAAGGGTTAGTACTTCTTTGTCTATCTGATATTATTCAATAAGCAATTGTAAAGAAATAGATATAGAATGAAGTCAAAGTTTTGTCAATTAGCTATAAGAGATCATCAATTCATCAATATCTACCAAGATGACTAAGCCAACAATGTGTCCAATCAATGATTTATTCAATAAAATATTCAAATCGTCATTTAATTGCTTATATCACAGTTTTTTTGGGTCATAGTTGAATATTTCATCTTAGCGCAGCAAAACTGTGATATAAGAAATTAAATGATGATTTCAAGATTTTATTGAATAAAGCATTGATTGGACACACTGTTGGCTTAGTCATCTTGGTAGATATCGATGAATTGATGATCTCTTATAGCTAATTGACAAAACGTTTACTTCATTCTATATCTATTGCTTTACAATTGCTTATTGAATAATATCAAATAGTCAAAGAAGTACTAACCCTTTGAGTTATAGCCTGCAAATATCTATATGGTGTTGTTGTTGTCTTGTTCCGGGCAAGTGTTTTCAATAGGGCATACACTTCTTTTATTGGCTGATTAGCCGGATTGTCTAACATTAGTGGTAACCTCTGAGGAGGCAACTCTAAAACTTGACCTTGTGTCTTCTGCCTCTTCAAACCCCAGGTTACCAGGGACGTCTCCCTTGGGCTAACCTCCCTAAACAGAAAGAACCTCCCCATCAAGGTGACATTGGGTGGGGAAGGTTCCTATTGCGCTAGTTTGTCCTCTATCCTTTAGCCTGTGACCTAAACTACAAACTGTGCGATAACAGGTTGTTCCACGAATACCTGGACAAGTTTGTTCAAGTATTCATTGACGACATACTGATATATTCTCGGATGATAGAAAATAATGATAAACATTTAATCTTAGTACTATAGTGTTTATGAGAAAAAAAATTATACGGGAAACTATATAAATGTTTTTTTACCGGTTGAAGATTCATTACTTTGGGCACGTTATATCCAGTGAAGGTATAGTTGTGGATCCAACGAAAGAAGAGGATATTATGGAATGGACTGCACCGACAAATGTCCAAGAAGTACACAACTTTATGGGTTTACCAATATATTACTGTCAGTTCGTCGAAGGTTTTTCGAAGATAGAAAATACGATCACAAAATTGCAAATGAAGAATAAGAAGTTTGTATGCACTCAGAAATGCGTGGAATCATTTCAAAGGATCAATCAGTTAATTACGAAAACACCAATACTGAAGGTCCCTAACACGGAAAATGAATTTCCGGTATGCACAGACACATCCAAGGAAGGCTTAGGAGGATTTTTGATGCAAGACGGTCGAGTGATCTCTTACATTTCAACGAAGTTGAGAAAGCATGAGGAGAAATATGAAATTCATGACTTGGATTTATTGGCCATTGTATATGCCTTGAGATTTTGGAGACACTATCTGATTGGACGAAAATTCAAACTAAAGACAGATCATTATGGACTACATCATATATTGATGCAGACTGACTTGAACGCATGACAGAGGCATTAGTCAAAGCTACTTAGCAAATACAACTTTAATATTACTTACATAAAATGTGCAGTGAACAGAATGGCAGACGCATTGAGTCAGATACCACACATATTCAAGAAAATATTCTCAGTAGTACCTCTTCAAATGAATCTTCGAGAAAATATTATAAATATACAGATCAACGATGGCTGGTATAAAGAGGTTAAGGAAAATATTGGACAAGATACCATAATGGTATTGAAGTTTGAAGGATATACATTGGAAAATGACGGATTGTTGAGATATCACAATAGAATTTATATACCTCCTAACTACGAGTTAAGAAGTTTGATATTAAGTGAAGTGCATCGCACTATGTACATGGCTCATCGAGGAGTCACAAAGATGAAGAAATACCTTAATCCTTTATTCTTCTAGAAAGGAATCAAAGAAGACATAGTTAGTTATGTGGTGATATGTCTAGAATGTCATCAAGTGAAAGCCAAACATAGACATCCGACAGAATTACTACAGCCACACGTCATTCCAAAATCAAAATGGGAGGTCATTTCGATGGACTTTATTGTTGGATCTCTACAGATGGCAAGGAGAAATGACTCTATTTTCATGGTAGTTGACACTCTGACGAAGAGTGCACATTTTATTCATGTACGTACGACATATCAGGCGCTATACATAGCTAGAGTTTTTTTCAATTAGATTGTAAGTTTACATGGTGTGCCAAGAAGCATCATATCTGATCGAGGATTGGTGTTTACAAGATGATTTTGGACCATTTTTGAAGAGGTTTTGGGAACACAACTAAATTTTAATAAACCATATCACCCCGAGACAGATCGAAAGACAAAAATAACAAACCAAATTTTGGAAAATATGTTACATATGTATGTAATGGACCAACATAAATGTTGGGAGGAGTTCTTGCTTCTAGTAGAGTTTGCATACAACAATAAATATCAAATTACCATTAAGATGGCATCGTTTGAATTTCTTTATAGGTGACCGTGACAGATGCCTTTGAGCTGGGATCGACTTGAGGATATGGCCCTGGTGGGACCAAAAGTGATCCAAGGAATGGAAGAACAAATGGAAATGGCAAGACAAAGGATTATAGAAGCACAATATCGACATACAAGTTATGCTAATGCACATCACGTTGACCACAGTTATGAAGTTGGCGACTGAGTTTTCTTGCAGGTGAAACTGCACAAGAGTTCGATCAAGCTCGGAAGAGGTGATAAGCTCTCTCATGGGTTTGTGGGACCTTTCGAGATTGTGCAAATAAAGGACATGTGTCTTATATGCTAGCCTTGTCTGAATATTTGAGGCGTATGCATGATGTATTTAATGTATTTGTTTTGAGAGATTATGTTAGTGATACTACACATGTGATTGACAAAAGTTCTTTTTAAGTTTTGAACGAGGGTTCTCTCACGGCAGAGCCAATCCGCATTCTGTACCATCACATTCAATAGCTACAACATTGAATAGTTCATCAGGTGAAGGTCCAGTGGGACAATTATAGTCCACACTCAGCTACCTTGGAGGAGACATATGATATGCGCCCACAGTTTCCTTACTTGTTTGATATATTGGACATATAAATTTTGTTAGATACTTTTATTACTGCATTTTATATACTGTACAACTTCAGGATGAAGTTTAAAATAAGAAGGGGCGTATGTAACATCCCCCTCTTGTGAGCACATGTTATCGAATTATTCTTTGAGGAAACTTGCATGCAACTGATTTGATTATAGTGCATGGTTATTTGTTTCGATTATGGATTTTTATGATGATGTTGATGTTTGTGATTTATTTTCATTTGATATATATGTATTGACATATTCTATTGATGAGTTTACATGAGTGTTCAGAACATGTGTTAAATTGTGGATGTCGTTAGCATAAATGGACCTCTTTGGGATCCGTATTGATTCAGGGAGTGGATTGTGTTTTTTTTTAGTATTTCATTTTTACACATCTGTGTCATATGATTTATTTAGTATGGTTATGTATATAGATCAGTGACAGTGTTTTGTCAATGGATGCAGTATGATAATTCTTTATAATATGAATCACATAAGGAGTAAAGGGGCCATGCATAGAAACCAAATATTGAGGGAGAGGTGTGGCACCGTCCCTATCACAACCTACTAGCACTCTCGTCATGGCTCGAATTGTAGGTTAATGATTACCTAGTTTGAGAGGTCCATGATGTCGTGAGGGAATACTGAGACAATCGCTCACGAAGACTCTAAGGGGCACGCAATAAGGTGAAATCCTTATTCCTTAGAAGCCCTTAGTCTCTCACAAGGTCATCTGAATAGAGTGACGACTCCAAGGGTTGGACAACTACAAAAACTAGTCAAAGGCAAGTGGAACCCTTAGAGCACGGAGTTGTGTCTTGAAGGGCACGTCACTTAAATAAAACTTGAGTCAATGAATCTAGGTGGTCTAGAAAACCTTTTAAAAATAATTATAAACCTTGAAAAATTTAGGCCTTGCAAGATTTAAATAATTAATTATAGAATGAATGTATTAATTATAAATTCCAAATAAAAGTCTAGGCCTATTCAAAAAAAATTAATAAGTCTAAGTTTTTGTAAGGAGACTAAACTAAATTATTAACTAAATTAAAAAGGAATGGAGTAAATCAATTTAAGAATTAAGAAAAATGATATAAATCTAAAGATTTTATTTAATATTCATGTGTGCAAGAAATTACCAAATTGGAATTTTAAAATAAGAAATGAATAAAGAATGAGAGAGTAGATGTGCACATAGAATGGTATCTAGAGTCTAACTACCACTAGTCTAACTAGAATAAGACTCATATTTTAACTCTAACTCAGATTTAGGAGTGCATTTGGGAAATGTGAGGGAAATTGACTTTTAATTAAAATAAAATATGTAATTACTTGTGAAACTTGGGGAGAGGGTGACAAGTGTAAGGGGGAATAATCATAATTTATTAATTTAAAAAGAAAATTTTCTAGAAATAAAATGGTCTAGATGGGAAAGGGATCACATTGGTTATTGGTAAAGTTATGTTGTCTAATTATTTTTGAATGGTTTTTACTTGTGAGAGTTGGGATAGCTAGATTGAGATAGAATGGTGGCTTTACCTTGCAAGGAAACCTTAGAATGGTGGCTTTACCTTGCAACGAAACCTTAGAGCTAGAGTGTTTTTGGTTTAGTGTGCATGGCCTCTTTGTGGCTTGCGGAGATAATGGAGAAGAAGAGTACCCCTAGTGTTAGCTAAGACGTACTGGTGAAGTCTCAACGATTAAAAAGTTGGAGAAGAAAGGAAGGAATGTTAGTTGACGAAGAGCATCATCGAGTCTATCTTCACAGGTTATGGTATTTCTATTTGATATTTGAATGTTATTAAATTTTAAATTTGTAATAGAGTTTTAGGGTTCCACTATAACTGTGGTGTAATCTAAATTTGAATTGATAAATTGTTGATGGTTTTTGTGTAAAACTAGAAATGAATTCTGATGATTGTTACCATTTCAATTTCGCAATGAAAAATGGCCGCCATGATATCTATGTATCTACAGAACGTGAATCTTCTTAGTCGCTGCTAGTATTTGCAAATCATAATTTTATTTTATTTATCAGTTTTCATTGTTGCGAGGGATGCAGTGGGATGGTTCATGTTTGTATGATGATACGAATTCCTTGTTGCATCTTTGAACTTCTGTGAATTCCTTTTTGAAGAGGAGGAAACTTCCTATCCTTAGTTGCGTTGGGCGAATGAGTTCTGTTAAGGAAACAAAACCTTTGGGTGATAAATAAAACTAAATTGGAATCCGTTTTAGTGCAATAATCTGGTTGAATTGATTTGCGCACATTTCTGGAATGGTTGAATTGTCGAATTATTAAATTGTTGCAGAGATGCTTGTGTTGTAACCAATCGCAGTCTGGTTACAATCTGAGATTGAGAGCGGTTGTGGTGACTTCCATGTGTATTGAGTTTTGCATGAACAATTAAATTCGTTGCCTTTAGGCACACTCAGAACGTGATTTCCTTATCAATCTCTACCTTGACTTGACATATCAAAAACTTAAATATAGCCTACCTTAATCGACCATCAACCCATACGAATTCTTAGTCCAAGGATTTTGTGCACTTGGTTAATAGATGTCGCAGACCACCTCGTGTTGCATGGGATTTGGATCGTCGTGTTTTGGATGTGTGCGCTGCCCTACACATGAATCTATGGTGGATGCCGAGCATAATAGATATTAGAGGCAACATCATTCATTTTCACTTCAGGAAACTGTGTTTGAATGCGTGAGACCCTTCTGAATTTTTTTTAAAACTTAAAACCCCGAGTGTTGTAGTGGTGGTGCGATTTTCGAGTTCCTTTGAATCCCCTGTAAAAATTTTAATTCAATACTGATGCCCGGGAGTTAAGAGAGTGGAGAAAGGTATAAACAAAATCTGAGATGGTTGTGTTGCTCCTTCTCCATGTCGTCTGGTGGTTAAGAGTTGCCTGGACTGCCGTTTTTCTTTGTGTTACCTTCAAGCCCTTTGCATGTCAATTAATGGTGTATTTTCATTTAGGGGATTTACACTACCCAATCCCAAAAAGGTTTCACGATTTTTCTTTCCTAAGAATTTGGTACCAAACTTTTGCTTTCCCTGTCGAAGGATCCTTTTCGCCTTGATATCCAACCCAACTATCGATTTTGTTGTTCTTTTTCTAATTTTAACATCATAGTTTGACTGCATGTTTATAGCTTAGGATTGATTCATGCCATCTCTATGGCATTCGCTTCCAATTGAAATTCAGATAAGAATATCAGAAATTGAGTGCCAGAACTGGTGTCGGTTTAAACTGTGCATCGTTCCAAGGTATGGAGCGTTCTTTCAAGCCTTAGAGTTCTTGTAAAGTGGTTCTAGCCTTTTGAATCCTAGTTACTAAAAAAAGTTTACTTGTCGACCCTCGAAAGTGATTGATCTTCTTTAATCTCCTTATATACAAGAGGTACCTAACATGTGAAACCCTTTGGATTCTTAAATACAAATTGATCTTCGTAGCTCCTTTAAATGGGTGTGAAAATCGTTTGAAAACTTGATACATTTCCTTTTATGTTGAGATCAGCTCATAATCTTTAGACTTGGAGGTGAAGTTTGGTGTAAATCCATATATTGTTTAAATATGTTAATCTTCTTAATTCTTAAAATAAAGAAAAGCAGTTGACTTCTTTTTGCTTTTATAATTGCTTTCTTAAGTCCTTTATTTAACAATAGATAAGTTATTTTTAAGCCCTTTTATATCACTTGATATATGGTGATCTTCCTTTAATCCTTATATATATGGATATGGAATTTGGATGAGGTCCTTATACCGTTCTTATTAAGTTGATCCTATATTCTTTAGTGTATATGTAATAGTATTGGGATTCGAATGCATTGAAGGGATGGTTAATATTCTTTGTTTCTCTGGATTGGATCGTAAGCAACTTTAATTTCAATTTATCACTTATTATGATTTAAATATTTCTCATACCTTTACAAGGAATGTGTAAGGTAGCATTGAAACCTTTATGCCATAGTTACATAAGATTTGTTCCTCATATGGCTCTTAAAATTGGAATTGTAGTTAAATAATTGAAACTCTTTTTATATTGTTGAATAAGATTTTAGTTTTTCCTTAATTATTAATTGGATTGTAGTGTAATTTCTCCTCGTTATGACAACGAATAGCGATGTATAATAAATTAAAAAAAAATTGTTTCTTATTAATAGGATATTAAAATCGCCACAACATAATTAATAGCATCATAATACACACATGAGCATAACTAATAACGACACCCAATCAATACACTAACATAATTAATAGCGGTACGTCATCAACACAACATCATAATAAACAAAGAAACAAATACACACATCACGATCAAATGAAGCAAAATACTAATAATTGATCAACCATGTCACTGAATAATAAAAGATCAATCTGCTTAACCTACTCTGCATCGTTAGGACTTCCAAGACACATACGTAAAGCTCAATTCCAGAATTCATCTGACTTATTTTGACCACTTAAGGTCTGAGACTGGCGACTGTTCTGAAGAACAAGAAGATATATAATTATCATTACTTTAACAAAACACAATCAATGTTAGATTTATCAATCATACTCATCCATCCATTCTTTGTGATACAATAGTATAATCCACTAAACTTAAAAAATATTCAAGCAATAATTAAGCTCCAAGGAGTAAGGAATTTCATACTAAAAATAACATGAAACAAAAGTGTATAGTTACATTTTTAATATCAAGTAGAGACCTAAATATAAATATCAATATCATTTTTCCATTTTGCATTATTACTCAAGGCCTTTATTACTCACCCATCCTATGGAACACAACTGCAGACAATGAGGAATACTATTTTTATCACCTATTCCACTTAACAACAAGGGTTGATCTAATTAAATAATATTACTATATAAGATATGATTTATCATTTACAAATAACAGATGCTCCACTACACCCCTTGTTGTTTACTTTAGAGAAAAGTTCCATTTTCATTCAAAGGAAATGAACTAATACTATAATATACATACAAATTTATATATCAACATATGCAGCATGGAACCTTATCTAGGTAAAATGACATAAAGGAAGTAAGGCGCGTTGGTGTAAGTCTTGCATATAATCATTACTTGGAGATCACACAGATTAGTGTGACAATAGTATTACCTTAACCCAATTTATTAAATTCCCTAGGTTCAATATTGGATTTTAGAACTTAATATCTCTTTTAAAAAAATTTAGAGGAAAAATATTATGAAGCACAACATTATATAATCCAAAAAGCTAAATTACCTATTCATTTGAGGAAATCATGAGGAGGTATAAATTTTCCTTAAGACATTCATATCATTCAATGCTACCATGCAACACATAGTCTTTTTAAAACTAAGGGTCAATTCTAAAAAAAAGTTGAGGAGTCAAGTTGCTATACACCTCATATAAAGGAATTTATGAAACCAAGCATAAATAAGTAGTGCTATTCAGACTTCAAATGCCATCTTATGTAAATATATTCAACGAGTTGTAAGAAGATCAATCATCTTAAACATTTTATAAGGGTTCATAAGTTACCTTTGTGTCCAAGAATAAGGAACTGTGGGCAGAGGCAATTAAGCACAGAAATATACACAGCAAATGGTGATTTATTGAACACACAGCGGAATGGTTACAATGCAGGATTTTATAGACGGAGAAGAACCTTCTGGAGGTTCTCGAGACAGTTCTGGAGTGTCGGTGGAAGATTCAGGAACATTTACAAGAGGCGGTGGATGAACAGTGTTAGTGGTTGAGTAGAAGCTTCTGTTTTAATGCTGGTAGGTAGAAATTACGTGTTCCAACACTCCCCCCTAATTTCTACTACTAATTACATTAATATTTACAATGCCCAATGCTTCTCTTAAATACTCAAATTGGTCTTGTGCTAAAGCCTTTGTAAATATGTCTGCAAGTTGCTCATTTGATCTGCAATGTTGTAGGATGAGTTGGTTGGCTCCTTGAAAAACTATGAAGACAGGTTGAACAGGAATGACAATACCTCATTGGAGCATGCATTCAAAACACAAATGACATTTGGCAGAGGCAGAGGAAGAGGAAATCCAAGTTTCAGAGGAAGAGGAAGAGGAAGAATCTTGGGATGGCAATGTAGACAAGACAATTACAGGTACAAGAATACTATATGAAGAACAAGGAGAAAAAGGAGTAGGAGAACACTCAAATTAGCAAGGAGGAACACCATCAAGCATTCCACAAGAAGAAAACTCACAAAGGCAAGGTGAGCAAGGAGAAACATCAAGTCCACAAGTAAGTAATGACTCAAATCCTACACTTGAATCATTAAGATCAAGCAATACAATTTATTCTGTTGGTTATTTGTCTGTGTGTTCTGCGTCTGAATCCTTCATCTTGGTATCAGAGCACAGGACTGGGTTCGCTCCCTCACGGGAGGGCCCAGGATCCTAAGAGGAGAGTCGCCCAGCGAGGATGAGGAAATTTTGTAAGGCTGAGAGCCCAG